>JAQFYC010004140.1:0-18184 GCA_034694165.1 Tomocerus mixtus | reverse complement strand
TTTTACTTTTTAGATTCCATATTTTTCTCAGTAAACTGCCTTCGTTTGTACGTTTTGTACTCCTTCATTTAGAAATCATAAATTACTAATTGCCTCTTGTATTTACTGTCTTTCCTTCTCGCATGCTTCACTACTACTTGGCTCTCTCTGTACTCTGAATCTCAATGGGGACACCATACCATGGCTGCTCTTCAAAAACCCAACCAAAACCAAACTGATCTACATTCATACATGTAACGATATAAGTACATGGATATCAAGATTTGAATCTAAACCTGAATTTTGAACCATTAAAAAGAAGAGGATGTTCCACTTGGTGCTGTGGAATGTCACATAATAAGCCCTTTGAATGTTAAGCGAGCAAAGCAAACCACCTAATTGTTTCAGTTTTGTCTGGTTCTGGTATGTGTATCATCTGCTTAGAAACGCAGCCACTGCTTTGGGGAGTTTACCAAATAATGTAATGAAAATGAAATCAACATCTATAAGTGCATATAATGGATGAATACAATTTCTAAAATGTTACAAATATTTTTAGTCTCTCTCGGGTCGACAAATTCTCCTCCTAAACCTAACAGTGTGGTCCCAGAAAAAATGCCCAGGTTAGAATAATAAATTTCATTGTTTCGGGGGTATTCGTTTATGCATATTTTTAAGAAAACGATTATTGCAATTTACACTTGAATATAGGACGTTAGCTCAGTTGGTTATGCTATTACGGGACGAAGTTAGCTCCCTCAAGTCCACCATGGTCAATGTCACCGGACAACTAGAAGAGGAACGTAAAGCAAGGAAAGCTCTACAGATCTTTGTACACAGCCATATTTCACCAATGATGAACGGAAGCGGCGGACATGTTTCCAGCACTGCTTCCATCGGGGTGGATTAACTTAATCAACATCTACTCTACATTACATCCTACGTCTACAACTATTACAATCAGCCATACTAAACGATGCAATCAATATAATGCAATATACAATCCTTGTTGTCATGATGTACATACATATAATACACTGTTGAGTTTCGACTTACGTTTATCCTAAAGTACTTGTTCTACTTCTCTGAAAAAATTACAAATTGTGCAACGGGAAATATATTATTAACACTCTTCCTATCGCTAGCGTTTACTTTAATTATTTTTGTGCAGTTAGTTAACTCTTAGTGTTTATTTAAGTAAATTCAGTTGATACATGTGTTAATTTTAGGAAACTAATGATTTAACTTACGAACTTATGTATTGCAATCGCAGTGGTCCAATAATACACTTTTGTAAAAGTATTACAATATCAATTTGTAGAATGATTATTTTTATTGCAAAATGTTCATGTACACTTTGTTTGTGTCTTATCATTATCATAGCTAATTTGTTAATACTCACAATTTTAAGCACCTATATTGAAATCATATATTTACTTGTACGTGTAGTCAATATTTATAAGCGTCCCATGGCTATTAGGTTATTAGGTACGTACTACTACTGTAATATATTGATTTAAGAATCAAATCATAATTAATTGTTGATTCTATTATGGGAAAACATTACTACATATTAACAATTAGGCAGCACTAGTAGTTTGCACTGCAGAAAAACTAAATATTATAAGTAGGTGATTACTACATTGGTTCACTATTATGTATAATACCCGGGTGTATTATTGCTAAACTTTGGTCAAAATATCATGCTACTAAGTAAGTAGTAGGAAAATTACAAGTCTTCCATAAACTAAAATATACTTTGTATTATATGTAATTTGATAGTTAAGATTTAAATGAAGTATTTTACCAAAGATTCTACTCTCTTAATTAAGTACTTACAAATAGTCAACTAATTAGACAAATTAATTTTACTATTGCATATTTACTATTCTTTCTTTTCAGTTATATGTTCAGCAGCAGCTTCTTCTTCCTTTCCTCCCATATATTCATATTGAACAAATCGGTAGCCTTGTGTTAATTGAGCACACTCATTAGTCATATGACAGGCTAAGAGTAGAAGATTTCTAGGTTGAACTTTCCAAGCAAATCGCATAAATATCAGAGAATATAGACACAGGGCCACTGTCATTTTACCTACATAGCAAAAAAGGAATTTTTATGGTTTTTTCGTAGCCGCATTTCATAAGTGCTATTATATTGTAAATTAAATCGTTGTATGAAATAAACAAATAAAGTAACTAACCACTTATAAATTTCGGATTCTTTTTGATATCTGCAATAGCAGCGATTGGAATTCCCCAATTGGCGACAGGTCCCCAAAAATGCGTACTATAAAAAGGCAACACAGTATTTAATAAGTAATAAGTTAAGTTCCGAATTATTTAGGTTAATTTATAACTCAATTAAATAACCGCATTTACAAATCACAAGTACTTTAACACATGCATCAGTATTTAAATAGTATATTCCGTGTCTTGTATCTCATAATAACATAATTGGTGAAAGTTTTAAATCAAGTTTCTGTGTAAAAAAGGAAAGCAAATTACTCCATTTTTACCATAGTTAAGCAGCAGACATCATTTGTGGTACCTAACTCATTCATTTCATAATCATATACCGGGATATCAATCTTATCAATGGCTAATAATATACTTCGAGTTAAATAAGGCCATATATTATGGTAAATAACGTTTTGGTAATTTGGTACTATTTATTTACAGTGCTGCAGACAGACAGTGAAGTACTATGTAGAAGAAGAGTGTGTTTATAATTTGGTATAGGCTGTAAAGTGACCTTTGCTACTCAGGTGATTTCCTCATCAATGCTGTTTCATTTAACAGATAATAAATTAAAGCTTCACCTGAGGCAACTTTATACTTATTATTATAAAAACTCCATTATAATCTTCGTTATCATAAAGTTATACCTACATTTTTTAAATGAACGAGACACTTTCTTATCCATATCATAACATAACCTTGTAATTAACATATGTAACGACTCTCCGTCTCCCTCATATTGCGAGCAAGGTCTAATATGTGAAAATGTGTATTATTGATACTGATAAATTAACAATTCTGACTGAGGTACTCGTAATCTGTCCAACAACCTAACTTTGTTAAACTTCCAATGTAAAAGCTATAACGCAAAGTTGATATAATGACATATGGTAATTTATTCGGCTCGGCTACAAACTAAATAATATTATCTAACTTATAAATTAGACAAAAATTACATAAATCTATTTAATTTTACCGACTAACCATAAAAAATTACTACTTTAAAATACTTTATTTACTGTCTGTATTATAATGTGCAATAGGTGCTTAATTAACATTTTATTTTAAAATGTACATTTATTTCAGCTACTGAAATATACAATATTATTTTTAAATGTTTTAAATTCAAAATATAAATTAAGTTATCTATGGTATGACTTGACTTACCTCATAAGGTAATCCCGCATTTCCTTCGACTTTAAGGACTGCACTCCTCTTTTCAATAAACTTGCCATTTTTGCGCACTTTAATTATCGATGTAACCGAAAAGACCTGCAAATCAAAATAATTTTTCACTGCAAGTAAATCGTTATTTGTATTTTACAGAAAAAGGAATACGTAAAATTACTGTAATTACCGACGTAATAATTGTCTATATAAATAGGAACAATTCTTACCACGTGTAAGATTTATGTGACTAAAATATCATAATACTTACCTGCTGCTTAAAGAAATACAAAATTAAAATGATGCAGTGCAATAATGAAAAAAATAGTATAGTTTTAGCAAATGGGCAAACAGATGAAAAATGTTGTTGTAGGTAAATTATATGGTATATCAATGATTGGCAGTGTAGGGTGGTGTGCTATACATTATGACATAATTTGGTAACGTATAGTAGAATAGATAGATCTCCAAAATTAGTGTAGCCTATTAGCTAGTAGGTATTTAAAATTCTTTAAGCATATACAGTGTGATTAGTATACATATTATTATGAATATAAATGTAATAATAGTGAATATAATGTACAGTATAAGCAGCAGTTAAATATAAATATTATAATATTAGCTGTGTATGAGTATGACTTACCGAAAGATTGAATGAATGAATGATTAGTAGAAGAGAACCTTTAGCTTACAAAATTAGTGTAGCACGTCTGCCCTACCACTGTTTCCATCCACAATGCTTTAAACGAATTTAAATGTGTGTGTATCTATTTACCTTCCCATTTTATCATGTGTTTTCGTCAATGTATTATGCAATGGGATCTCTGCATTCTCTTGTGTAGTGTTTCCAATCGAAGTACATCCAGCTTAAAATCTCTCTTTCTTTACTACATCTATTCACACAATCCATCAATGCAAAATACATACAACCCATGTTGCTGTTAAAGCATGCTGATTTCACATGGGCCACATGGCATTACATGATATGACGAGATGATCATTCTGCTTTCTGCATGTATTTATCATTTACATACATGATATACATCTCTTTCTTCATAGCATAACATAAAAGCTTATAAGATTTAACAAGATTCATTATGCGAACAGCCAGGCTTTGGAAAATGTTCTTCACATATTAATATACATTTATCGCTATAAGTACTAAACGAATACTGTTAGTTAGCTCAGCCTAAAAGTTCAAGTAATCACTTTACTTATTGACTACTGAATTACCTTCTACTACACCTAAACGACCGTCTTAAAGCACAATTTAACCATAAAGTATAAGCAGAGTGTGTACAGTAGAGTACATACTGTCATGCATTACATTTTATTAATTGATGAACATCATATATGAAGCTATGGGCCTTGCCATATATGAAATGCATTATTGGAAATATTGGAAATCAGGGGTGCAGCGGGTAATGATAAGTAAATAATAATTGAATCCGGTCTCTGCAAATGTAAATCGTGGATTATAGCTTTTGAGTCTTATTGGAAAAACAAATGGATTCCGCCGATTTTAGGCAAATTACTTGTCGTACATAGTATAGTGATGTGATGTAATGCTTCATCACACTCGATTTAGTCGAGTTAAATCGACTTGAGCCACCCTGCCGAGCATAAACTACTTAGGTTATAGTAAATATGTAGTATTTTGTTCTCTGTATTCCATCTTTCGCATACGAGACTCATTTACTGTTTTTGCAATGACTACCTTCATCCACAATAGTACTAATTTAAAATTGTATGATCACAAATAATATCTTATCTGTAACTACTTATTCAGTTTTTGTCAGTTAGTGTATATTTAATTGCAAACCTGTCTATAACATTGATCATATTATGTACATATACATAAATAGATCTGTCTTCTCATACGTATACTATGCATGTTACTTAGTATGAGCGTTGTAACAGTCACGATTGTCGCTTGCGTTTACTGAATAATATAACGCTAGATGATTGGATTGAAAAGCTATTTATGGGATGACAATGACAAGCATGTTTTAATATTTGTAAATTTATGCATATAATTATTATATACAATTCAATGGGAATGAGAGTTATCTATTGGTATAATAAGTATCGGACCATTATAGAGAGGAATAAGTGTGTGCATACTACTTACATTACGTACTTGAGATGCATGTAATTCTTAAATTCATATCGTGCCAATGTTAGGCTGTATAGGTGTTTTTTGTGACAGCAAGTGGAAAGGTACGGCCGGAGACTTTAACTGTCTCAAAGTGCTATGAGAATATTCAGTATTACAGTTTAAGAATTTGCAGTGTTAAAATTGTAAATGGTAAAAGTTGGTTTGATAATTGCTTTTATTTCTTTATCCAAGTCTGACGGTCTAGGTTCATTTAGGTGTTTGAAGGGCAGAAAATATTTACTTTCTTCTTGTTAGCATGTTTTTTATTTATCTACCTTTAAGTTAACTATCTGTATAAGGTAACCAGGGCCGGTATTCGGCATAAGTATAAACATGACCATTATATATACCTATATGTATTCTATTATTCATTAGAATATACTTACGAATAGGAAATTATTTACAAACTAGTTCTACTGTAATTGGAGTAGGTAGGTCCAGTAGGACGCCCAATTTGAGCAATTCTACACGCAAATTCGTGTTCATTTCCACCATCTCGACCAGACATAAATATAGATGTAACCTTAACTATCTGAACAAGGAGAACAAACAAATAGCCACATACTTATATACACCTGTACAATGTAGGAACACGAAATTTAACAGGACATGAGCACTTTATCGATCATATTGATTCAAGAAAAGTACTATAGTACATTTTATTTCCCCTTTCAATCATTTTAGAACTGTCTACTATCTACTACACAGTTCAAAACACTTCTTTGCACTTGAATGTTTTAAAAAATTGTGCTTTTTGGAAAGTTTGTGACCACGTAGGCTTAGATTTTAGAATTATCGTAGAAGTATTTTATTTATAAGTACTCAGGTTATTTGAATTTATCTAAGAATGCTAGATTTAAGGCTACGTTAGCATTTCCGTCTACTTGCTTATGTAAAAGTGTTCCAAAATTTTCACTTATCCTCACTTGAACATAAACCATGTACAAATCAAGTGAAGCGAACACTAAACAGACGATTACAAACTGGAGCACGGACCCTTACTACGTAGCATCAATGAATAACAATCAGGTAGCTAGGATAAACGCTATTTATAAAAACCAGGACCTAGAAAGAGCAAACGGGCCAAAGTCTACAGTAATTAAGAAATCGTATTGGAAATGGACGTTTATAATTACCCTGTTTCCCTTCTACCTTTGGGGAATGCCAGTACATCTGCTATTCGGAAAATACAGAATCACAAACACAGGAGACTGGCTCAAGAAACTATTTTCCTGCTGGCCAAATCCGATATCAGGATTCTTGTCAGTAATTCTTGTTCCAGTAACTATAGGCATCAATGGGTACGTCTTCTATTGCTTTGGCGATATAATAAACGAGCTGCTAATTAAAGCCGAACCAGGTCCACGATTTTGGTCAGATGTAAGTTACTTGTATCAAGCAATCCCAGTCATCATCCCCCTAGATTACGTTTGGATCTTTGGGTACAAAATTCGTAATTTGCTTTCAGAATTTGACAAAATTGTCATCCCTGTCAGCAGACCGTATAAGTCTGATATTCCTCGTGGTGTCTCGTCAATTCCCTCAGGAAGAGTCCTCCTTGTTATCATGTACTTCATGATATTTGTCATTCAGGTCATTCACATCGTGCTGGAGTACAAAAAAGTGAATTTAGAAACGACCGAGCAGCAAATATATTATTGGGCCACTTACGCAGGTGGCACATTTATGTACGCATTGATGCTACCCGTCTATGCTACACTTTGTTGGGCCGTGAGATATGAATTTCAAGTCTTGGCATCCTACATATCGATTTTAATGGAAGACCGTCAGCCAGCAACAATCGAATTGCTAGATGATTTCAAGAGGGCCTACAAACGTGCCGCAGATCACGTTCTGGAAATTAATTCCATTTGCAGTATCTACATGTCATGGGTATTACCTGTTTTAGGGTTCGGTCTATATACCGAAGTTTTCGGTATTTGGGACGAGTTTTTTGATATTCTAATGGGCGAAGAAAGAGGAGAGGCTAAAGCTGCATCTATTAGGATGTTGGTTGGAGATGTCGTTGTCATTATAACAGAAGCTCTCCTTGGGTTCGTTACAATATGGCAAGCAGTGAAAGCTAATGACGAGGCTCGGTACCTTCACGTATACCTTAATGATTTTGTGACCACACCGGAAGCCAACTTGAACTCGGAAGTTTATATGGCGGTAAATATTTTATTTCTAGCCGATTCATCTATAAAATCCTATAAATGACACATTAATATACACACAGTCAGATATTAATACATATATGTAGCAGTAATGATTATTTAGAAGTTTATACGATATTTTTTATTTTGCAGTTCCGCATGCTGAAATATTATGTACACAGCCGAATGGAGCAGCCCAAACCAGCTTTACTGTCTATATCATTTCTGTCATTAATCCCATTCCTGAGAAATAGAATGCTCGTGTACAATGTTTACCATTAAGTTGCAATGTTCGTACACATAACTTTAATTTCTACTAAATGTACATACATGTTATTTACAATTACTTATGATATTTAATATTTACCATTATTGCCACGGTTTGCATGAGACTGACTGTGATTCAATATAATGTGAAACTGTGATAAAACAAAAACTAATTCAATGTAATTTATATATAATGTTCTGTAAGATATGCTTTAGTTTACAGATGTGTACATATACGTACTTTATATAAAATTGAGCCTATCATATTTGGTTCGAAAACATAGAGCACATTTTGTACATTTTTGCTTAAATGTTTTTATGTCAGATCCATTTCCTTTTACTCATTATTGTATATGCAACTATATGCAACTTTAGGGGAAGCAAATCCGGTAAAATGGTACAGCTTTTCACTGTAGTTATTTTGCTTTGATAATTTTCAGGGTAACTTCGTATTTTTTAAGAATTAAGTACAATGTGCAATGCAGAAATATTCAACCCAGAAATTAATGTTATACTTTATAAATAGGTTGTATGTAACACAGAGTGTTCTAAAGTTCTAATATGTTGAAGTAGTGTGTTGTATTGTGTTATGATTTAAATAGAATGATCCATTAGGTATCCAAAGGTAAAATGATGAAAGAATATTATCTGGTATTAATAATAAGAACAGGTGCAGATTAGGACGTGCACGAATACAACAAGCAGCATTGCATTGTATCACTTTCAATAGTTGTGTCAAAAATAAGAAATAAATAATTTTGTTGAAATGCATGTGCACTCTACTTATGTCTTATATCTACTTATGCAGTCTACTTATTTAATCTTATTGTACCAAAACGTATGCTCTCTTTATTAACATATTCATTCCATTCATTTCATAGTCATTCATATTGAGAGCACACCGTTATTTTTAGCACAATAGCAGATAAATTTCTTAAATATGTCTAAACTGGTTATCCCTTAAGGACTCATTGAAATATCTACATACAAATAGCACCTTAGGTAATAATAGATTTGACGGATTGTTAAATTCACGTTCAGGTTTATGTATGCGGCAACCATAAGAGTCGTTAGGAACGGGTTGTATGAAGAACAATAGAATAGAAAATTGAGGTAAATACATGTAAGATGGAATAGAAGAGCAAAGAATAAAGTAAAGCAAAAGCAAAGTGAGGTACACAAATATCCGCTTTTGTAGAAAAATCGATAGCAGAACAACGTATTAAGTGTCTAGGCATATTACACTATGTAGCATAGCGCAGGAAATTATAAACAGCAGATAGAAATCCGCACCTTTGTACGTATGGTGTGGTTTAAATGTAACTCTGTGTTACATCGCATACTGTCAAAGTCAAGTCAAACAATTCCTACATAGATACCAACTGTGCGAATTTTTTTGTATTCATGATTTTTCGAAATTAAGTTACAGATAGATTTTTTAGGCATTTTTGCCGACTGCTAAAATGAGCAACTCACCTTACGGAATCATCGAAGACGATGATGAAGATATAAATAATATTCCTTTAGCTGATGATGATCCGCAAGGTAAAATTTCAATACTTTACTAAAAATATTCCCGAACTTAAATAGTAGTTAAGTAGTTGACATAACATAGTAGTCATATTTAATCATAATAGAAAGTAATATTTATGTTTGCAAATTGATGTATAAGTAAATTCATTTATGCACACACGTGTATGTAAATTCTCAAAGAACACACAACAATATTTTTGCACACGAAATGGTTCAGAATCTATCCTATTATAATTTAATGCTCTAGTATCTGTATAGTACTACAGTACAGTAAAACATTTATAAAATACTAACAGCAATTTGTGAAAGTATTTTATTCTAAATGGAGAAAGTAAAAGTAAAAGTAAGAATTGTTGTAATATGAATCTATTTATTCAGCTGTAATACCAGAAGGCGACGACTCAACTTCACAAGCAACAGATCCGACCACAACGGGACTCACACGGAGTTTTGATTCTTTTCCATCAACATTTACCAACGATAGCTTATCCAGTGCCGGTCAAAATAGAAATTAATAGCTCTAGTCCGAAAAATGTTCCTTGTAAATTTACGAAGCGGGTTATGGTTTTGTTTGTCTGTCCTAGGCCTAGATCCAGATATTAGCCAAGATGAGCAAGAAGAAAAAGCAAGCAGAATCGCACAGGTTTTGGAATTGCAAAATACATTAGATGGTAAACGAAGAAAAATCTTTATTCATTTTTATAAAAATCACAAAAGTTTAAGCAATTTGCATTATAATTTTTAATTTGTGAAAACTTTCAGATTTATCTCAAAGGGTTGACAGTGTGAAAGAGGAGAATTTAAAATTACGCTCAGAGAACCAAGTTCTCGGCCAGTACATCGAAAGCCTCATGTCTGCCTCTAGCGTTTTCCAACCCACATCTCCCAAAAGCAAGAGAAAGTAATTTCAATAATAATTATCCTTAGCTATAATTATTATTTGTTCCGCAATGCCTATAATACGATAAATACCTAATATGATTTATTAAGTACCCAATGTTTACTTGCTATTCGTGGAGAATGTTGACTAAAATTCTCCACCATAACGTGCAGATGAAATCTTATTAACTCAATTTGCTTATTAATAGCTGACCTTGTGAATCTTGTCTGTCATATTGTGAATTCTTGCAAAAGAGGGGAGTATTAATTACTAGATACGTAATACGTACCTTGCACTGCCAAGATATTGATTGATATGAACATTTTTACTAATCAAATATGGCCTGGCCATGTATGATGCCTGTATGCTTACTTAAAGTGCCTGCTTAATACATATTTATATAACGTATTTATTCTACTATCTAACATTACTCAATGCAAACTGACCACTTTCTATCTATTGAACATTTACTAAAAATTAACTAATTTCGATCTCTAGTATATCCTTATTCCTTACACTTACACCTACTTACACAACATTTCTAAATTCTATATATCCATTATTCATCATTACATTTGTGATTTATATGTAATTCCAAAGCAAAAAATATATTACAACACGACAATAATGCCCAAATTTTAATACAATTCAGTGTTATGCTTACATTATTACTTTGTATTCCTGCTGTTAAAGTTGACTGTTAAAGAAAAACATTTTTGCTTGCAATTTTCTAGTGTACTGCGCATATTAAAGTACCTGTGTATGTAAAAAATAATTCCAAATTCTATACTCCACTCTATTTCTATTGTACTACTGTATAAATAGCTTGTATAAACTCTTCAGAACGTATCTAATTGGTAGTAATAGATTTTCCAATTGATTTTATTTTATTATTTGAATAATGATTTAGTTCTTTCAATGTTAAAATTAGTATAACTAGTAGTTTGTGTTTAGCCTAGGCTGAATTTATTTATCTTCCTACCTACTTAGTCAAATAGCTTAGCCCGATTTTTAATGTAGTAATTCATTTCGAAGCTTATCCCTAATTTTTATTGATATTAGAATGTAGAATGTAGCTTAAAATTTTAAAATTACATCTATATTTACTTAGCGTACTCTGTACTGTAGTAAACTATTACAAATAAGTAGTATTGAACATAAAGATTAGTTTGGAACTAGAAAGTTTGTTGTTGAATGGTTTTAACAGGGGAGGTAGACATAAGAAGTAGAAGCTGTGGGGCGAGCTGGGCTGGGAATGAAATTGAAATGAAATGACTTACTTACATTACACAGTATTTTGCAATCGAAAATTGTTTAGTAGAGTTTACATTACAGTACAACTTTCTCTCTTCTACGTACATTTGACTTGACTTGAATACGCGTTGAATAAGTTTTGAATTGTTATTGAACTGAAAACTATTACTAATCGTAAAGAAGAGGGAAGGGAAGCCAAGCCAATACAAATACAACCACGCCATACTAATGCTACCTAAAATAGCTCGTTTATTTCTCTTTCCATCTCTGTCCATCCGTATTGATTCATTCATTCTGTTTGTACTTTCTTGTATTTACTAATTGAATTGATCTAAAATGAATTGACATTGCAAATTTGATGACAACTCTGTAGCTGAGAATGAATACTTATACTATATATACTATATACTGTCTGCTCTCTGACTTTGACTGTTGACCTGCCGCTCTCTGCTCACCACTGCCACTCTTCCTGCTCTGCTGCTTGTAAAATGCATTACCAAATAATTATACAAACTCCTTCTTGGATTTATCTTGGAAAAAGTAATCCAGTTGAATGCAATGTAGTGATTAAATTACATTATCCGTAAATCGCAAGTGATCTTATAAAAATCTGACTCAACGCATCCTACCTTAAGCAACTAGACATATGCACTAAATTAAATAAAGATAAAAACTATTAGTAGTAAGCTCACTAAAATATACTACTTTCGTAAGCCTGGAGAAATGGGCAAGACGATGTAATAGCTTTCTCCGCCTTTCTCCTTGCAATTTGTGAATTATTTTACGACCCTAAATTTTTTGCCTTCGTCAAACCTTCGATTTGGCCAGCGTCCTGTGGGACAAATAAATCTGATCTGGGTTCCAATTTTTATCGTTTTCCACCACCACTGGAGGTTTGTAAAACCCAATTGCCCCATTTTCAGTAGAAAACAAATGTATTTGTCTTTACATTACTTTTCGTGTATGCTTGACATAATTTACAGATTGTGTGGGGAAAGTAGGAAAAAGCGTATAAATTGTTTTCCAATGTTTCGACTCATAGGAAACGTAGTGTATAAAGTATGTATGTATTTACTTATTACATGTAATAAGCACAAATTTAATTGTTAGTTAAGTACTTACGCAGTTAAGTTTATAATACTTATAATGCTATATGCAGACTGACTGATCTGATGTTAACCTTTAAGACAATGCATTTAAAAATACGACATATTAGTAGGCATTAACGAATTGTTTCAATGTTTTTCTATATAAAACTGTGCAATTAGTAACGCTGGGTTGCTAATTAATTTGCAAAATTTAATCTAAAGCTTCTATTTAGCTATGCTACTGAAATAAAGCATCTACCATTTACGCAATGTCATACGTATGGAATTTAATAAGTGATTATATAAAGGCTAATATTAGGGAATAAAGATTTTATAGTATATAATATGATTTATGTCTTATTTAAACATTGTTATGTGAAATGATATAGTTTCTAGATACGTTATGAAAGTATTGCTAAATAAAATGTCCAGATTAGAAAGTTTGAACGTGGGATTGTGTGATTTTGATTTGATTGTTAGTTCTAAGTAGTTCAATCTACTCTTTCTTCTGAACATATCTATTCTACTCTAGTGGAGAGTTGATATGACATAACAAGCATTGATTTCACTAGTTTTTGTTGACTCAACTTTCTCAAAAGGATGTGCAAGTGGAAAGTTCAAAACTACTATACTGTCTGAGTTGAACACAAAGAGAAGGTAGTTCCAGGATGCTATGTGTAGAACTGGAGCGTGAAATTCGATGTGACAACAAAAGAAAACTATAAAATGCCTAGTCTTCTCCTGTCAACATTACCCAACATCAATAACAATTCTCTTTAGTTTTGTTCGCATCAGAGTTGTTAGTTTGCTTGACTTTGCTTTAGGTCAGCTTGATTTACTTTCATCCGGTTATGCTAGATGAGATGGGAGTGAAAGGACGAGGACACCCCGTAGGCGAAAATCTTTCTAACAAAATACGTATCACGTACATATAAGTAAGTAGAATCGAAATGTAATATCACTAACACTAATACTATGTAACACTTCAAACATTTGTCTGCTTTACAATGGATTTATCATTATATACAAAGGGAGTTTTTTGAAATTGCACGTAGAACTTTCCCCTAGTTTTACCTTCTCCTTAAATGATAATACATTCTCAAACAAGCACTGCCTTTCATCTTTCAATATGATAGATAACTAACTACGTTAATTTTGTCTGCTAGTACATTTTTGATAATCACAATATATTGCTCATTGTTTGCTACACATTTGAAAATAAATACACGGAGAACATTTAATAATAATACATTTTTATTAGTATCTACTACTAACGTGCACTTAAAACTAGCTATAGAAGATAGTGTACTTTCTCTTCATCAATTATATTTACAAAATATATGTATATATATCTGTATAAGTACATATATATAGGCATTTTAACAGAAGCGATTTATGTATTTTAAACACAAAAATCTTAAACATTAAGGAGCCCGCTTCTGACATGAGAACGGGAAACTAAAACAAGTTATAGTCAGAAATGGGCAACATATTATGGAGGACAATCTATTTGGTTATGGCGCATGAGGATGATTTTTTTAATTTACATAATATTTATGTTACCGGTATAATCGGTAATGCCTTATTACCGATTTTACCGGTAACATTTATAACACAAAACAATTTCTGAAAAAAGTAAGTTTTGAATAGGGATTTACATGGGAAAAGGTACTTAAGCAAATTAAAAAATGTTTATCAGCAAAATAGGGAAAATATCTCGCTCATGTTCCACTCAGAAATGTGCTCTTTCGAATTCTTATCACAACATTCTACGGTGAGTCAAAATTTCGATCTCACGTTCAATCATTTTTCATTCATAGGAACAACACGGAGAGAGAAACTCTGGGAAAGTAAAATCTGTTCATCCACCAATGAACGGCTTAATATTAACAAAAGATGTTTTTTGCTTCACATAATCTTCAGGAGCTCATACTATATACCTATAACTGTGTCAATCTACAAGAATTAATTCTCTAAATACTTTAGCTTTAGTCCTATAAAAATGGAATCTTGCAAACTACCGAAGAAAGTGTATGGTGATTAGCTAGGAATACAAATATAGTTTGCACAGGGGTATAAAACTCGAACTGTAAGGAACCATGAGATAAAGGTCAACCAAAGCTTTATCTTAAGGAAAATGTAGTAGGACGGCTAAAGGCACTGCTAAATATATACCGTTGCTATATATGTAACTTTCGTATTGTAGTACAATAAGAATAATATAGTTTTCTCTTATTTGTAACTGTAAGTAAGTATGTCAGCGAACGAAATCTCTTTCTTGTCATCCTGCGGCGAGATGCGGTTGCCAAGTTCAATATGTATTAAATAAAAGAATAGCTAGTAAATATTGCTACGGCTTAACAAGATAGTCGCAGTGAATATGTGACGCAGACTTATATAGATGGAAGGAAACCTCTTTAGATCCTGAATCAGATTACATATTAAACAAAACCCTTTCCACAGAAGACAAACAAGTTCCGAGAAATAAAATATTGAAATTCAAATGGCAGTTTTAGTTCCTGCTGTTTCTCTTCACGTTAACATTTTCAACGAGAACATACTGCCTCCTGTACAATCTACCAAATCAAAAAATAATAAACTTTTCGTTTGGAAATCGAATTTACTTCATTTTATTTACTTATATTGAATCTAGGGCATGATCTCCAGAAGAAAAAGTTACTGTATGAAATACCCCAACTATGTTTCCTGAGTTCGGGCGTATCACACTACTGTTTTGCGCCGACCCAACTTGGTTAGTCGGACCAAATCCGTATTTCCGTCTGTTTATATCAAGTTTGATAAATAGAATCCGAATTTTGTCTTTAAAAGATTCTATCACGGCCGACTCTATCTTTATAAATAGACAAAACGCCAAAAATGCGGGTTTTTACCCGATTTCGGGTAGAATCAGTTATGATAGAATGTTTAACTGTTAACAGACAAAATTCGGATTTAGTCTGACTAACCAAGTTGTGTCGGCGCAAAACAGCAGTGTGATACGCCCGACCTCAGGAAACATTGTTAGGTGTTTCACGCTATGTACATTCAGTACAGATTAAATATGACATAATATATTTTTGACAATTTCATTCGAATTCAAATTAAGTACTTAGTAGAAGTCTTAGTATACATATAGTATATATAAGTAGTACTATAGTTGTTTTAGTACGATACGTATCTATATATTTGTAATCCAATTGATCTAGCCCATGTAGGTACAATTTATATAACAAAAGCCACGTTCTGGTAGTTTCCTATCTACTGCACTAACTGTACTATGCCATTCTTCTATAATAATGTACACAATTGGTACATGGGACACTTCGTTTATTTATGTTATAGTTATAGTTATGATTAATAGAAAAGCATAATTTATTCTAATTACATACCTTATTTATCATATACATTACATTTCAATTTCAATGGCCATTTAAATCTTGTTTGTGAATATTTTTTATATCTTGCATTCAATTCAATCCACCTTTTATCTTTCCCAAATGTTTCACTTACATTACAACGACCATGGGAAAAGCGCGCTAGGCATTACTGAAAGTACTTAAAGTTTTGAGTTCTGTTTCAAGTGCATTAAATTTAAAGTGCATAAAAAGATGAAGAAAGATGAGACAGCACTGAGTGAGTGAGTGAGTACTAGAGTACCGGGTGAAAATGTAAAAGAAAGCGGTCAGCGAAGCATCAAGCTGAAAACCATAACAGTGTTAGGATATAGCCGGATCCTTTGTGTATATAAAAAGCTATTGATCGAAAAGTTGTATGCGTTTCGGTAGCTAAAGCTACTTACAATACTAATACAACATTTGTCAGCCTTATATAGTATAAAGTACAAGTACAGTTACTAGCCGGTACATACACATAGTACCGCATACAATAGGATGGAAGATGTGGAACTGTTGTGCAAAGGTATATGTGGGTAAGTATTAGGTGATGTGTATGTGATGTGATATAACACAGTTGGCTGCTCTACATTGTATAACCAAACGAAGGTCCAATTGAATTTCGTGTAGACTGTAGAATTGTGAAGCTGGAGGGGAGAACGGGAAAATGGGGAAATTGACGCCGAACTCTAATAGGAAAGTAAAGGAAAAGCGCAGAAGTTCACTCTCTCTACATAGAAGTTCACTTTAGTTTAGGTTACGTTATGTTACGAAACGATGTTATCAAGCCAAGCCAAGCCAAGCCAGAACAGGACATATAAGACAGGACACGATGTGTTGCTACATAAGTACGTAGCTTACATTCTACGATGATAGAAGAACCACGGTGTAACTATGCTACGCTACACTACACTCTAGGATTACGTTTTCGCTCTCCTGTGTGTACTGTCTTGTCTCCTCTACTACCTCTTCTACTAAATTTGCCCTTGGCCGCAAAAAGATTCTACTATCATCATCATCAGTCCATACCAGGCTGGGCCAGACCAGCACACTGTACTCAAGGAGCATGGTAAAGACTGGTAGCACTTGGATCGGATCTACACCAGAATAAAGCTGTAGATAGAAACTCTAGTTGCATACGTACTACAGAATTACAGTATGTCGGTCGTAGGCAAAAAGTAACATCTAGAAATCGTACCCTGTTCCTAGAAATGGTATTGTTGTACTCACAAAGGGCAATCAGAAAATGCTATTGCTATCAATATTATTTAATAGCCAATTAATTACCAAACAAGATCTCCCATATTTACAACTCCCTTTTGTCTTTATGAAAACTAATCAAGGTAACGCATTAAAGTTTGCGATTAAAGTCAGAACTATTTATAAAATGTACTGATAGAAAAACCAAAAAGAGTAGTGAAAGTTAGAGTAGAACTGATTGAGTCTAAGACATATATATATACATAAACTTATATCTACCACATAACTTACATAGGTAAAGCTACATCACATCACAAAACTACCGCTACTATACACTACCTTACCACTTTCATTTTTCATTTTCGTTCCAATCTATTCTGATTGTAAAACGTCTGGTTAGCTTTAGCTTTCCTTTCGCTTTTCGGATTTTTAGACTAAGATGAATACCTAAGACATACATCTCTGTCTTCAGCTTTCACTCTAATATTAGTACTAGTTGTATATTGTATAATTGCATGCATACATATATAACGGTGCTCTTAAGTAGCTAGCCTATGTATAAATGATTATAACGAAATATTAAATTATTATGACAAATGGAAACATCATTCATAGCCAAGTCAAACCAAGACACTCTGAATTTTTGCTTGGCAACCTCTTCCTCTGGAAACTAATAAGAATCAAATGGAAGTGTCTTTCTGTAGTACTACGTCGAAATCAATGCAAAAACTAGATGTTAGCTTCCTGTACCGTGCTTTCTCTGCTTTCTCCAATCTAAAATTCTTCACAATGACTGACATGACTATTACATAAGATTTAAAGTGCCCCAAATAAAATAAAATGTGGATGAAGATGCTGCTACTTGCTACA
>JAQFYC010004139.1:0-18196 GCA_034694165.1 Tomocerus mixtus | reverse complement strand
CGTGATGTTGATGTGGATGTGAAGTGAACTCATTCTCAGTATGCGTTTCTATTTGTGGTGTGACAACTACTTACTAACTGATTGTTATATGAATGTATTACCTATCAAATCAACTAACTAACGTAAGCTATTATACAGGCAAGTATCTTACATGCATACATAGTAGGCAATCTTAAAAGAATTAATGACAATAACAACATAATAGTGTTGTATCATGCAATGCAAAATGCATGCTGAATGCTACAAGCCTACCAATATCAAACCAATAATAATATGCGACTCTTATGTATTGTATAGTGGTTATAGTTAGCGTATAGATGATTTTGTTGTGTAGGTGAGGTAAGTGTTAGTTATCATCTTATCATATCAGCATCTGACAAACATTGCTCTGGTTTATTTAATGTGATTCTTATGTATGTACTGACTAATCACAAGTGCTAACGCAAATTGTAAGTAGTAATTTTCTGTGAAACAATTAATGAATTCATTATTACTTTATTCAAGTTTTTTACTATTACGAAACAGTAAATTAATAAGAATCAATATCGTACACGTTTCAGAAGCAATTATTCTTTGGTAGGCCTGTCAGTACCTTTTTAGCATAATAATGAGTTGTTTAATGTATTATATAAGAATATGATTAAGGTAGATGTTGTATGTACTGATAGGGCGCAATGTATGAGCAAGTTTTTACCAGTTTGTTAAATTAATCGAAAATGCTCCACATTTTGCACATTAAAAATGCAATGCAGCAGGACAACTTTTAATTTGCAACTTTATGCATTATGCAGGTACATAAGGAGTGTCGGCCAAAAATCTTAATGAATTGATTAAGCGATATTCGTTAGTAAAATTTCATACTGGATTTTTGTTAGCATAGTACATAGGTATATTGTATGTAGGTATAAATCTGCCAATAACTTTTTATGTAACAAACTAAGCAAGTAAAGTGCATTATGTAGTTACATGCATTACATACATTTTAATTGCAAATGATTGAATGAGTTTAACTAATTGGAGCTTATGTTTGATTATTTTGTCATGTAGGATGGTATGGTGGGAAGTAATCTAGTCGTGAAACCAATTCCGTCAACCCTTCGCAGTCGTGTGAACAAAGCAGATGACGACGAAGCTTTCTTAGACGAAGAAATTGGGGATGAGTGGGCTGTGAAAAAAGGATTTCCCAGCATGAACGAATCAATCCCGATTTTAAATAATACAAGAGGAATGCATATTATATATCATACAAAACATATTGACTCCCATTCAGATTATGCTTTAATGGAACCAGATCAGAATCCATTTAGAAATCTAAGTAGAACAACAACTAGAACGAAAAGACACGCCGAGCGAAGAAAACGAGACGCTCCTTATGTAATTTACCCGGAAATTTTAGTTATAGTTGATTACGATGGTTACAGACTCCATGGCGGAGACAATCTTCAAGTGAAGAGATATTTTGTTTCGTTTTGGAACGGAGTCGATCTCCGTTATAAAATTCTTAAAGGACCAAAAGTTCGCATTTCAATTGCAGGCATTATCATTTCAAGGGTAAGTAAACAATTCAACTCTAATGAACTTATGTAACACATTCTTTCAATAAGCGTTTTTGCATATCTATGTAAATACATTTTTATACCTTGAATTGAATGAAGTACATAATATCTAATAAAAGTCAAACTTTATTATGTTAATCCAGGGTAGGGATGCAACGCCGTACCTGGAACGAAACCGAGTAGGTAGAGACGCACTGGATTCAGCTTCAGCGCTTACAGATTTAGGAAAGTACCTGTTTCAAGAAAGACGACTTCCTGTCTACGATATCGCCGTTGTCGTCACCAAGTAAGAAATAAACATGAAAAACAAACAAACAAAAAATACATACATTCATTTTATATACCAATTTGAAGTCTAATCGTTGTGTTTTCCTTAGTATACAGTTTAATACAGCATCAGGTTAAGACTTAGTATACGATTTACAGACATTTGAAAGAAAAGAGTAAAAGAGAGGTCACATAAAGACTTAGAGAGTGTATTTTTATACGCACGAACATCACTTGATGAACGTTTAGAGAATTTTACAGAAAATGCAATTCTTAGCTTTGATGTCTATAGAGTCAGTTATGGGTATGAATACCAACTACTGTTCAATAATATCCTAGTTATAGTACAAAGTAGTAAGAATGTAATATGTACTCAGGCTATTTGAGGCAATCAATCTCATATATGCATACAATGTACAACCGCTACATGAAAAGTGCATTTTTTCAATTTTATGGCGACTAGACTAGGAAGACATTACTGTAATATAATGCGATACGGTTTTATTACTATCATTTGCTATGATTATATGCTTTATACTGGACTAGTACTGATATATCCCACTCTGTGGATAACACCAATATTTTCAGATTCGAGTCTACTTCCCTACACAAAGCATATATTTAATAGCTATGCATTTGACTTAATATATGCTAGGAGCTTTTATTACAGTGCAATACAAAATTCAACCCAAATAATATTTTATTATTTTCCTTTGATTTCTGCACTATTTCATATTTGACCCAAAATTCATTTGGGAGAATGTTATTGTATTAGTATTTTGTTGGATTAGCGTCCAGTGTACAGTCGAGTTACTAGATTATGTCTATGAATTGATTTTTTAATGTTTTGAGCAGTTAATGCAAATAATAACATTTATATGTGAACATACAGCATTCCTTATATAAAGATATCTGAAATGCAGTTTTAACTTTACATGTAAAAATAACTACAGCCTGGGTTAAAATGGGTTCATATAAATGCAAAGCAAATGATAGACTACCTAAGCCAACCATCAATCTACTAGTTTAGATGGTTACAGTGATGCAAACTAAATTCGAGATATAATAGCTAGAATGGCAAATGAATGGTTGAAGTAATTTGAATGATATTTTTCGTAACACTATAAGTGGAGTGAATTTATTGCTGTAGCTAAGAATTTAACGTGTACTTAAACATACTTATTGTGCAGGTGCAGGTATGTATAGAAAGAAAGAAACCAAATTCCCTTTCTGGGCTGTTGCCATTATCATATAAAAATCTAGAATGAAAAACATTATTACAAGTGCATAGTAGAACAAGATTGGAATCTTTTTAGTTAAATGTACGAAAGTATATAGTTTTCTTGTCTTTTATTTATTTCAATTCCCTTTATGTATAAAAGTGTAGTAAACTCAACTCAACTTCATGAACGCATAGTATAGGTGGTTAGTTAGGTTAACAGTAACTTGCATTTATGGTATAATGTTTAAATGAAATAGTAAGTTACTAATCGTAAGTATAAACTATGTAAAGGAAATTGAACTAGGTAGCCTTTCTGTTTCAATATTCATGTTGTAAAACGAGAGAAAAAGGTGTCTAAAAATAATGATTAATATCCCAACGCGTTTAAAGAATTTTAAAAGTAGGGAAATGAAAAGCGTTTGAACACACTATAAGTAGCATAGTCTTTTTACATATATGCGTCCATTAAATTCGTAAAAACAGTAAAGGCTTGAAATGGATTACGAAAGCAGTATTTGCGACTGAAATGTAAATCGTTTTGGTGATTTTTTCCATGTGTATGTAAATATGATATCCAGATAGTACAGAGATTGTGATTATAGGTATGATATGTGCCGTCGTCGTGAAGGTGGAAGATGTAGCCGGGGCACAGCGGGTATGTTGTCACTTTTTCAGGTTCCTAATTGGGTCTTGTGTTGTACAGTATACAGAAAGAGCATTTGGGGCTAAGGCCGACACGACTGACGACTGAATTACTATTATAATAGTCTTAGTTTAGTTACTAGTGTAGCTGAAAATGAAAATATGAAAATCAATAGCAACAATATCGAAAAACATAAGTGAATGTTGCTGCAAAAAATATCTGCGTACATTTCCTAAATAACTAAACATTCCCCCTTCACCCTTTAATCTTCTTTATTTCAGATTAGACATGTGTCGAAGGCAGTTTGCCAACGACGTTTGCAACCGTGGCACTGCAGGTAACCCTCATTTAACGACTTCCCCTTTCCTTCCCCAAAATCCATTTTGTATTCCAATTTAAAGTTTCACTGACCATTTATAGTGTTTTTAACATTCGTCATGTACTCCTTGTCTCAAGTCTAAACTTTCCTCGATTTCATCCAAGTTGATTTGAATTTGAATGCAACGCTAAATGCATGACTGCACGGACACTCTTTCAGCCACAGTTGTTATGTTACACTACTACAAGTAGTTTTCTTCATTGAAATATTGATTTTCATTTAATTCTATTGGACGTTTTGCTTCTTTTGCTTATATAACATTCTTCTGGAGATTGTATAATACTACGAATGAAAAATTAACTAACCTTTTATATATTCAATCGAATGAGCCTTAATATAATAATAACACATAAATATCAACCTGATTAAAATTTTAATACACTAATTCTACAAAAACATAAATGAATGCTCACATTACTCAATTTTATCATTAACTAAACTAAAACGTAATCAATAATACTAATTTTTACAAATAATTAATTACCTACTTACCAGACTACTAACTAAAACCGACTTTATAACTTTAGACGTAAATACATGTACACTTTACTGCTTTATCATTGTGTACAGAACTAAATCCAAACTAATCCTAACCAAATCAACCTTGTTACCTTTGTTGAAAACCCCCATTTTATTAACCTATATCATTAGCAAACTAACCCTTTTTACAAATTATTATATTCTATGAGTTTGTGCACCAATTTTTAACGAGCTTCTTTGCCTAGGCTTCGCGTACGTCGGAGGTGCTTGTGTTGTCAACAAGAGACTGGAGAAAGTTAACTCTGTCGCAATTGTTGAGGATACCGGAGGCTTCTCTGGGATCATTGTTGCTGCCCATGAAGTCGGCCATTTGTAAGCTGCTTTCAATAAAATATGCCTGAATTGAATTATTAACAATTTATATGGAAATATCAAAGTTAAACCATTTTTGTTTATGAAATTTCTAGATTGGGATGTGTGCATGACGGCTCTCCGGCTCCTAGCTACCTTGGCGGTCCGGGTGCTCAGAAATGCAGATGGGAAGACGGTTATATTATGAGTGATCTCCGACACACGGAGAGGGGTTTCCAATGGTCTCCTTGTTCAATTGCCCAATTCCATCATTTCCTTAAGTGAGTTTAACATTTTATATCAAGTAATTTTAATAGTTGTTTTCTAAAAGAAAATGTTAACTAATCGTTTCTACTTTATTATTGCAGCGGAGATACTGCCACATGTTTGTACAATTCCCCCCACGAAGATGGTTCCCTCCCTAGAGTACTCCCAGGAAAATTATTAAGTTTAGACGCACAGTGCCGTAAGGACAGAGGCACTTCAGCATGTTTTGTAAGATATGGAATGGGAACGAGTGCATGTCAAATCAGCTGAACGCTATCGTTTAAATTTCTTATGCATATGAATTACCATATATTTATACACAGATCATTTCCCCATTGTTATAGTCTCTTGAGCTCACATTATAATTTTTGAACTTGCAGAAAGATGACCGAGTATGTGCCCAATTATTTTGCTTTGACGCTACGTCCGGATATTGCGTAGCTTACAGACCCGCCGCCGAAGGCTCGCCATGTGGAGATGGACATGTAAAATCCTATTTCAATTTATAAAAGTTTGTAGGTTGTGGAAAAATATTTTTCTAATGGAGAATATTGGTTTGATGTTCTTTAGCAACACTGTGTTAGCGGTCGATGTGTTGTAGAACACGAAAATATAATTCCAGACTATTCCCAAATCACGCCGTCGATAATTCGGAGTGATGTCCTTAAAGGATCTTCCTTCTCTTTCCCAACTTCAGCGTAAGTACCAGCATTTAGGTAGTTGCATGACGCAAACTGCTCTAACTGAATCTTGAAAGCACTACGCACCTGTACAGAATGAAAACAATATAGTATTTGCAAAATGAAAATACAATTACTAATCGAATGTTATTAAAAATATGGTGGAAAAAAGTGGGCATTATGCACAAAAATGTGGTGTTGCATGCAACTATTCACTCTTCTTTATGTATCAATTAAGTATTTTACTATGTTTATCTATCAATGCACGTTATTTGATGGTGTGGAATTAAGTTACGGTCATTTCCTAGTTTAGAATGCAATTATATTATACAAAATATGGTTCAGTTATATTGTGTAAGCTGTAAAGTTTATCCCATGTGGAAATAGTATTGAATTGTTGAAAATTTTAGTTTGATTTCCATGTTAAACTTTTATTCACACGAAAAAATGAAATTGCATGAGTACAGGCAGTAATAGTAAATGTCTTGGGTCTTGATGTCCATATATTTTGTCTTGCACGGCTTTTGCTTTGCTGTTCATTTGCTTATTAACATCCAAATCAATTGGATAATGGAATTTACATCCGAAGTCATCAGTTTCTCTGATGACGGTTGGAAGTTGATCAAGATCAACGAATTTGTATATATGAAAAATGCAGGTCGGTCTCGGTGGCAGCTACGACCCCCCGAGTGCCCCGACAATCTGCTACTGCTACTACACCGCGGGTGACAACAACTTCTAAGCGCACGCAGAAACCGAAACCTCACCCAAATACACTCCGTAGTATTCAAAGTATTACTTCCTCTTTGAAATGCAATTTTGATCCAGCAACAATGAAATAAAGCACATCCCATGCGTATCATTAGATAGAAAGTAACTACCAAAGAAAAATATTCTTAATAATTTTGCAATATAAGTCAGTTTTAAAATTTGCAAAAACTCAGCTGAGGCTAATCTATCGTCAGATATTCAAATTCATTTTTGCTGGATCGTTCTCTGAAACTTTGTACTTACTCTGTATAATAAATATATGTATACTTTGCATGAAATACAATTTATAAGCTACACTTACTTGTACAACCAAACAAGACCTTACTGTATATAAAATTATATCAAAGCTAACGGTAACCTTCACGGCTCTGCTTTAAATGTGTTGCTCAGCTACATTCCTGAGTTATTAGTGGGCTTAATCTACAAAATGATTTTTGTGTTTTTATTTTTTGTCGTCATTCATTATGTGTTTATATAAAAGTACAACTAACTGTGGTAAAAAGTATTCAATTTGTTGTCATAATGGTTTAAAAAAGAGCTATGTATTAAATTTCATTTAGCTGTATTACTTATTGTAGGTTGTACAAAGATTTTAAGATCTGCTTTGCATGTTATTTACTTATGAGCACAAATAGTGCACCTCTAAAGATTTCCTTTTCAGTTTCTTCTGTTCGGTTCCTATAAATTGATGGTTTTAATCGGGATTTTTGTTTTTAGGAGACAATAGCTGTACTGAGGACCGAGTGAGTCGAATCGGAGGGGGTTTGACCTGCCAAGAGTTCCTCTCCCGATTTGCCTACAAGTATTGCTCCTCTCCATATATTCAACGAAACTGTTGCTCCGCCCACAAATCAATCTGTTTATAGCGAATAGGCTATATTTATACCTAAGCATGTTTGTGAAGTTGTTGACTGAGTAAACAAAGTATGTATGTGTTTTATAAAGAAAAAAAATCCTAAACCTTTATTTCTCATAAACTACAATCATACAGTGAGCATCCGTCTGTAGTGTAGTATACATTATACAACGAGATAATAGTACTGTTCAAGAATGTACCTAATTCTTCAGTACACTTTGCGCTTAAATTGCCTTAAAATACATATCCCATTCGTTATTCGTATATTTATTAATATTAAATTACTTAGTTCATCATAATAAGTAGGACCTTTGAATTTCATATTAATTCAACATGTGCACGTACATTAATTGCATACGCACATATTTGATCATGGTTTACTTGTAATCGGAAGCTCAACCATTATATTAAACTTACTCATTATTAGCAAACAAGGAAATCAGATGTACACGAAAAAAGACTAGTAAATACACTATTACTCTTGTGATTTCCTTGAACTAATTTGGTCTAATTTAGTGAAATAATAGAATACAAAAAGTGATGCTAGTAAAAGTTTTGTTTCTTAGCGTAGCCACTAAGAACGTGTGCATATGTCGTAGTCCAATTGGCTGATCCTGGCTTTTTTAATTAGCGAACTCCTTGATTTACCAAGTTAATGTGACATTTTAGTTGTACCAATTAGTATTAATTTGAAAAAATTGTGATGTCACTTAGCAAAGTCAGATAATTATTAATACTTAATAGTGTTTATGATATTCGAAAAGTAATTTACAACAATTACCTGTTTTCCTACTCAGAGTAACCACCTATAGCTTTTTTTGAATACTATGACCCTTGTGATAGCTGCTGATGCAAAACATATTTCATTTAATCTGTAATTTATGAGTTTAAGGTATTTTAAAATGTTAGGGCTTGTGGCCCAGTTCATTAGTCGGATTGGACGTATCTGTAAATTGGACTACGACACATGTACTATTAGTACAAGTATGACAGGCGTTTTGGATAAATGGGTAACCTATCATGTTGCATAAATACTGGTTACATTAGTAAGAGAATTGTGACATAATATACAAGTGTGACTTTGAACTGGACGAAGAGGATGTGGGTTTGCCTTGTCTGTGTTCAGATGGTAAACAAGCATGATTTCTTAAGAAAAAATTAGCATTTGCTTTTGATGGTGACTACTACGATATGCTGGCACGCGAAAAATAGATAGAAGCATAATAATTCGAGAATTTAAGTTGCAACTTCATTTTACATACTTAGAAGTAACAAAACTAGGAACACTACTATTTCAGTAGCATGTATTTATTTTAGTATCTCAAGTATTTCCTTACCGCAAATTCCTTACTATCCTTACCGTCAGTATATTTACCAGTAACTATTGATATTAGGGTTTCCCATGGAATACTCATCCGTTGACCTGACAAGCAGGTTGTCACGTACAAAAATATATTTTAACTCAATTGAATTTATAGCTATTTTAATTTGCATTGTAATTTCTTTATATTTGTCAAAATACTACTACCATTAGTAGTGTAGTTTTATCCTCTTTTCTTTAGTTAAACAGTTTTATAGCACCTTAGTAGGTCTATAGGCAAAATGGTTAATAAAATATTTCGTCTTCTTGTGTTTTATCATATCTTTATGTTTTGTATTGGCTGTGCACACTGTAATAAGGTGAAAAAGAATACGACATGTCCTGTGAGACCCCAAATGGATTTTCCACAGGTAACCCTGGCTTTGAAAACGGACCAAAAGATTCATCAAATCGTCTCCCCTGATAGCCATTTAATGGTACCTCATGTACATTCTGGACCTAGGAGCCGTGAGCTTATCTTTGATTGCAATGCAACCTATCCAATTGAATGGGTTTTTGTAGCTCCAAAGGTGAGCGTATAATAATATTACTATATTATCTGTAATGTACAAGTATAATGTGTATTAATTTACCTGATGTAACTGTGTTCATTATTGAACCAGGTTTTGTAGAGAAGGAGTTAGCTAAATTGATAGAATTTAATTTTTGATAGAATTCTGACAGGCAAATACATGTTGAATCGTCAAGATCGATTCCAGTAAGTTCGCAACCTTGGCACAATGTGTATTCTGCAAAACTGAAGATTACTACTACTCAAAAGCATGTGAAGGAAACAAATCAAACTTGCAGATCTGTATCAGATAGATCTTGTCTCCAAACTACAGTTATTACAAAAAGAACAGGTCCTACAAACAATCAAACATGGGCCATTGCCATTACTTCTAATTCCCCAAGTGGTAATTGGATTTTTCCTTTTTTTAGTTTTTACAATTTTCTGGCCTTTAGCTAACTAAACTAACGATAAGTATACGTACTACGTACATGATATGTGATATATGTATTATACTTTGTGATTTATAGTATAGTATACCTTACCTACTATTTAGCTCCTAGTTTACAAGTTTTATTTTTAGCCAGTTTTCGAGTAAATATTCAATTTGTTATTTATCCTCAATCCTGGTATGCAAGCTTCGCTTTAAATGCATAATTTGTTTCTTAGGGGTCACTCTAGTGGACTATGATTCGCTAAATGGTATTAACTGGGATTGTTCAATATCTTTAACTTATGATCCTTCAGAAAAACAATTTTGTTGCGTAAGTAAGTTATCAGCAGAAGCTAACATATCATTCATCGATAGAAACTGCATTGATCCTGTAGACTGTCGGCAGCTCTACTCAGATGTATTAATCAATTTTTAATTTTTAATACAATTTTCTATATATTTTATGATACATTTTCATCTTACACGCTTAATGTACCTATTATATTAGTTAGTGTTAGTACCCAGTGGTTAATGACCGGTTCCTTTTATCTAGAACAAATGCCAGAAGAAGTTAACATCGTATGCTACATGTCCCCCTGATAATTCATTAAGTTTTTCCCCTCCGTCTGCGGAAAATGAGTTCCAATCAGCTGGGGTAATAATATGCCACGAAGAAGGCAAACCAGAACAAGTCTCGGATGTAATACACTACTTCTATTCTCTTCCGAAGCTTTGCAATGAAGATTCTAATCGTCTACCATCTCCTTGTAAATACATCGAATACATACATATAAGTACCACATAACGGCATATAATGTCGTAGTCCAATTGACCGATACGTTTAATCGACCGATTGAGCTATTCCAAACGACCTTGCCTAATCGGTTGATTGAACATATCGGCCAATTGAACTAAAACACATATAACCTAAAATTGTTGCATAAAGGCTACACAGAGGTATTAGAATTCTGTAATTTGCAAAATTAGATTTCAATTGGCACGATGCAAGACTCTTTGAATTCGTATCTATGTGTCAGCGAAAAGAGCCCATATATTTAGGAGAAAAAATCAACTTTACTTGTACCGCTTCCGTATACTATACAACTGCTGGAATGCAATTTGGTATTGAACGAACTTCAGAGGATAACCTTCCCCATGATGAGACAATTCTCGGTATGTGTTCTTTGTGAAAAAGTCTATAAAAAAGTCTATGAATAATATTACAACTTTTAACAACCAAACCCCTGTGCTTGATTAAGGTAAAGATTATGTCACCCAGTACGAAACCCTGGACCAGCAACGGGGATTTCGAAATATGTCGAGAGAAATATTTATAAACGATACAAATATAAAAGCAATTATCTGTATGGCCCCACAAAGATATTCTAAAGACTGGATAAGAAAGGAAGTTCATTTAAGCGTTTTGGGTATGCTATATAATTTTTTAAAATACAGAATCTCTAATACAATGCAATGCACGAATACGGTTTCCAATAGGATAAATAATTAACAGTTTCATGATCTTGATAAATTATTTTGTCCAGTACCCACTGAAATATCTTTTGACCAAAGTGAAGGGACAGAAATAAAGTATAGGCCGGATTTGGTGCTCCGCTGTCAAGTCCATGGAAGACCTACACCTACTTTAACATGGGTTAAAGGTGGAGATGAATTAAGCGAAAGCCTCAATATCTCTATTGTTTCAAATGCCCCATTGGGATGGACAGAACTTCATTTTCCTAATTTTGAAGATCCAACGCCATTACTGGGCTACTATACCTGCCGTGCTAAAAACCAATTAAAACAGCACGAAAAAGTGTTCGTTGTTATGAAAAATGCAGTGACTGAGGAATCAACTCGAGTTTCTCAGGATTCAACCAATAATTATATTATGACCATAGTCCTTCCTCTAATTATTTTAGTGGTAGTGTTTGTATTCATATTTCTTGTCTGGAAAATTGTGCAACAAACTAGAAAGTTAAGAAAATTGACACATGCTGAAATAGAAGAATTCATGAATGGAAGACCCGATATAGTTAAGAACTACAAGGAAAGCAATTACGAAATTAATTCGTATGCCAACTGTTTGCCCTATAACAAAAAGTATGAGATTTTGAAGGACCAACTTGAAATTGGTAAGTTCTTTATTTCTATGCAGTCATGGAGTAGGTATGTAATTTTAGTAGTACCTACAATAAATTATTATTACACAAGTATAATGTGTTTATGGAATAGATGAAAATGCTATTCTTGGAACTGGAGCGTACGGCATGGTCCTAAAGGGAACACTGACCACAAGAATGAAGACTAAAGTTAAAGTGGCGATAAAAACTGTGAAACCTATGGATGATATTACGTATTTTAAGGCATTGCTCTCAGAGCTGAAAATAATGGCTTTTATAGGAAAACATGTCAACATTATCAACCTAATCGGAGCGTACACCAGCAATATTGAACAAAGTAATTTTAGTTTATTTGTAATTAAATGCAATAATATCACAATATAATGCTCAGGCATATTTTTAGCTTTTGAGGAAGTGCAAATTAAACCTTTTTTGTAAATTCTGACAATTTATTTCCTTAGGGGAAATTTATATTGCAACTGAGTATTGTGACAACGGAAATGTCCTCAGTTTCCTGAAAAGGAATCGAAGAACATTTACAAATCTTGTTGAAAATGGAGAACTTACAGTGGAGACATCATTTGCGTATATAAATAAGCTATTAACAATGAAATTAAATAGAAAAGTTTTCCATTTATGTAAAGATTAACATTTTCAGTTCGACAATTTTACAGTTATACAAGCAATAGAATAAGTTATGGGAGCACTGGATCAAATAACTCGCTTTCCACAATTAACATTTTAAGATGGTCTGCCCAAATTGCAGCCGGAATGGATTTCCTCGGTACAAAGAAGGTATGGGTTCCCAAACCTGGCCTGGAATCGCTAACCTACTATACTATTTATTAATGCTAGTGTCTTTACATGGAGTTTTCTACTTAGGTTATTCACGGGGACCTTGCAGCAAGAAATGTTTTCATTTCTGCAGATTTAATTGTTAAAATTGGAGACTTTGGATTATCAAAACAACTGTTCGAGTATGCTAATTACATCAAAAAGAATCAGGTTAAGAAATAAAAACTAGAAATGCTATTTCTTAAGCACAACAAATGGATACCCCATGGCAGATCCATATTCCTTACTCTATAATGTGTAAGGGTAATAGTAATTAGTAGCTATACCCCTTTTAAAATGAAAACTTGTGTGATATTTTAGTCCCCACTACCCTGGAAATGGTTGGCTATTGAGTGCCTTCAGGATATGCAATTTTCAGTAAAATCTGACATTTGGGCATATGGAATAACATTGTGGGAAATGTACTCTCTTGGACAAACTCCATATCAAGGTTGTGTCTACAATGAAGAATTTATTACCCGTCTTGTCGGGGGAATGCGACCAACTGCTCCACAATGTGCATCTAAGAAAATGTAGGTCCTAGTAAATATCAGTAAAAATTAATCTGTATAAGCGTTATATCGTTAAGCTTGCATCCGAAACTGTTGCCACTGTATTATTGTATGCATTTTAATTAATTTCTTACATAGATATGATCAAATGCTAACATGTTGGGAGAAAGATACATCAGTCCGTCCAACTTTTAAAGACATGAAAATGTTTTTCGACAACCAATTGGAAATTATCATGCCAAAGGTAACTTAATAATATGTATACAGTAGAATCCTCTTCTCCCTCATACCGAATTCGCGTTATGATGCTATAACTAAGAAATGGATAAATAATGTCAAAATAAATTATGTTTTCAGGAATACATGGATTTAGAAGAGAGAGATCCCCTACCAATTACTACCGTGACAATCGAAAACAGTCGCTGAAAATATTTAATGTGTAATTTATATTAATAAAATGCTTCAGGTATAGTTTACCTTGAAAAAATATAACAGTAGGTATTTATTTTTCTGTATATCCGATAAAAGTAAATTGATTAGAATGGTTGATAAGAAGGATAAAGAGGAATATTATAAGGTATTTCTTTTATAACTCCCCAAAGTCTCCAGTACCAAGATTCATAAGAAGATTCCTCTAATTCAGGTTCAATGTAATAAATATCTTGCCTGCCATTAGCTACATCATTAAAAGTATCATCCTCCCAATTATCTGTGACACTAGGGTCGTTTATATGAAGTTGTTTCTCTCTTTTATATCGGCGCCCCCAAAATAGACGTAGGTCATCCAAGATCTTCTGAAACGATGCGTTATTATCAGGATTTTCATTGAAATGAACTGCTAAGTAGAAAAGAGATCTTAACCTCAGAAATTGTTTAATAACTTCCAAACTCAAGTCGTGCATTCCAGGATCTAAGCAGAGATCATGAAGTTGTAGCATTTGCAACTGGTAAAACTGAGATATCAACCTGGGATCCGGATTTATGATTAAACAATTTTGAATTGACAGCTTTTTCAGAGTTCTAGGGAGTCTGGAAAAATTAATAAATAGAGATGTAGACTTGACGAAGAAGATTGTTAATATTTCCAAGCAATCACAATACTGAAAGAGAGCTCCGTCAATTTGGCAATCCAAAAGAGTTTCCATTCTAATGAAAGCGTGTTTTAAATAGCCACTGGAATTGAAACCGAGAGCTTCCATAATCTGATTAAAGAATGTTACATCGGGAAAATTTGCTAAATGCAATTTTAGGCTAGTCAGTCCCATCTGACTTGCTAAAATATATTTCCAATATTCCAAATTTTGTATCTGGCCTTCTTGAGGTATTCCTTGATAATGTGATAACATTATATTTAAAGTATGGATCCTTTGAGGATAGAGTCTATTCGGTTCATGCAAAGAGCAGCACTTCCCTTCAAATTCGGGCAGAAATAATTCCCTTAATGAATGTCTATGGAATTCCAAAAATGTCTCCAGAGGTCTAAAGCGCCAATTTATCTGATTGGGAAATGCCCAGCCTTTCCTCTCATGTACATATATATGTAATGTCCTTAACTTTACAGCTTGAATGTTATTCAATAGGTATGCCACATTTTTCGAAATTGTCAAGCTTATCTCTGCATTGCGGTAGTTTTCGTAGGCAGAAATACGGAATAGGTCCTTTGGCTCTTGGTAAGACTTTTCATTTGCAATAATTTCAAGAATCGTTAAAGCAGGAAATATTAGGTAGTTTTGTGTCACTCCATGTTCACCAGATGTAAGAGTATAACACTGCAACACTTGACCACAGAGGACTAATCGTGTTAGATTTCTACACCTGGGCAAATCCGTTGTAAACCAATGTGGAGATATTATCCCAGTACAGATAACTGTTTTCAGAGAGCTAGGATCTGAAATGAAGTTTCCGTCAAAGTCTTCCAAATTAAAAATTCGAGCATGAGTTATTTTGATTGCATTGGCGGATGATATGTTCCCTATGATTCGGCTATCAATATCAATGTATGTAGTAATATTAGTATCCATATCTCATAACAAAAATATACACATGCAGAAGATGAGTATCTTTTGATGTGATAGTATTTACTTACAAAGTACACAAATTATATTTCGGTGAAAGTTCATAAGAGTAATTGAGTGTCAAAGTTTATTCAGTTGCCACGTTACACATTAGTCATAGGGATAAGTAGGAGAAAGGTTACGCATGAAACTATGGCGTTTTACATGGAGAAAGTAGGAGAAAGCTTACGCATGAAACTATGGCGTTTACATGGAGAAAGTAGGAGAAAGCTTACACATGAAAATACGGCGTTTTACATGGAGAAAGTAGGAGAAAGCTTACACATGAAAATACGGCATTTTAAATAGGGAAAGCAAGAGAAATGTCCTTCCTCTCCTTCACACTAAATAATTTCTTTTTATGTAAGTAAATCACTGGACTAGAATTTACATAGTTTATACTAGATTAAATTCATACTAATATTCATTTCTGAAATACAGTTTATTGCCCAAACAAGTACCTATGTGATCTGCAAGTAATTTTACATTACTAGTATTTGAGCAACCAATAGAAATATAATTTCCGTAATAACAGAGAGTAGTCTAGATTTTGTAGTACTTCCCGCCCCCAATGTATTTTTTAGCCAATTTTTTCCAGTTATTTCTTTAGGAGGATCTTTATTCTTACTTCGTCGATTAGCAAACTTTTCTGCGCGGATTTTCTGATCAACATTTGCGAGTGTTTCCTCGACCTCTTTACTATACACTATTTTTCCATCATAGTAATTTTTTGGAACCGCTTGAAACGCTCCTTCTTTTATCAATTCTTCTCTAGTTGGGTAACTACTTTTACGAGCAGTAGCCAAATCGTCTTTAGTGGCGTAAATCAGATTTCCTCTGGAATCCAATGCTTTATTATCCTTCATAGCCTTGTAATTATCCTTATAATCATATTTATAAGCGGGTGGAACATCTTGCCCATATTTCTGTAAAATTTTCGCCTTCTTCAAATTGTCCTCCTTCTCCATTTCCCATTTATTTAACCTCTTTGGGTCATGCGGATTTTTAGGAGGCGGATTTTCTGAATAGTAGAGCAACATATTAGAATTTTATAAACACCTTCACCTACCGCATGATTTCTTAAGTTTCAAAACTTACTGATCCACTCAGGTATCTCATAGTCATGAGCAGCAGACAGCCAAGGGTTTAAGTCATCTGCTGTGAAAGGTAATAAATAAATGACGATTTTTTATTGATCAGTTATGATTATGAAATAGTAACCAATTTATTTGAAAATGTAATGACTATAAATGTGCATTACTCACTTTTTTTAGTTTCCGTTTTAGGTTGATTGTTCTTCTTTAACAAAACGCCTCGCCATCCATAAAAGTCAAACGCTACACAAATATAGTTTAATTTCAAATTATTAAGAGTGAAGTTACGATATTGGGGAATGCGCTTTTAGCCTTTAATTATATACAGTAAAATAAATAAACTGTAGTAGAGGTAGTAAAATAAATAATAGAAAATTTTAACATTGGACGAATCGGCCGAATTTTTAATGAATACATACCAGCAGGTGTTGTAGTTGTTTTTTGATTATTAACTGGCTCCATTAACATATCTTTAACTGAAGAAGGTGGAACGATATTAGGTTGTGGTAGTCCTCCATGGTTAGGGTAACCAATATTCGAGGTTTGAGGATATACATGAGCTTGTTGAGGAGCAACATTAATTGTTGGGCCTTGCTGGGGAGAAAAACTAACCAATGGGCCTTGCTGAGGGACAAAATTATTGAATTGACCTGGAAGAGAACCAAAATTATTCATTGGACCTTGCTGAGGAGCAAAATTATTCGTTGAGCCCAAATGAGAAATACTTTTCCTTTCTGCAGCTCCCTGTTTCGGGGCAATAGTATTGGTTGGGCCTTTTTGGGGAGCTTTTGTAGTAGCAGCTTTATGTATATGACTTTTATGAGGGGCTGCATTTGCATTGTTTTTATGGGCATGCTGAGGGGCAAAATTATTTGTTGAGCCAGAGTGTGGAACACTTTTCTTTTCTGCAGCTCCTTGTTTCGGGGCAATAGTATTAGTTGGGACTTTTTGGGGAGGTTTTGTAGTAGCAGCTTTATGAATATGACCTTGATGAGGGGCTGCATTGTTTTTATGGGCATGCTGAGGGGGAAAATTATTTAGTGGTCCTTCTTGGGGAATATAATTATTAATATGGACTTGCTGAGATGCAAAACTATTTAATGGTCCTTGTTGAGGGGCATAATTATTCGTAGGACTTTGCTGATATCCACCAATGTTCATATGATTTTCAATCTCAGTTTTTGATGCCGAGTCACCTTTAGCTTTTGCTGGTAAGTAGGCAGGTGCGGCGGGTGCAATTTGTGGACCATATTTTTCTACAATATTTGCCTTCTTCAAATTGTCCTCCTGTTCATAATCCCATTTGGTTTTCCTTTTTGGCTCATTTGGGTCTTCAGCAGGTGTATTTTCTTAATGGTAAAGTATTATATCTACGTATTAGAATTGGATACATACGTGCTGCACAATTTCTTAAATCGAATTCAATTTGTTTAAAACTTACTTGTCCACTCAGGATAATCATAAGTTCCGGAAGCAGAAAGCCAAGGGTTTAAATCATCGGCTATATAATTTGTTAAAGATATTATTCTTCTGCAAATTCAGTAAAGCTACAGAAATAATACCTTGTTACCTGTATATTATTTGGAAAATTATATTAGCATGAATGTACATGGTGTAATTTAAAAAATAATTGTCACATTTTGCAGTTTCAGTTTTCGGTTTTTTGTCACGCTTTGACCATCCATACATCCAGTCCAAAGAGTCATCTTCGCATGATATCTGACTAATATAAATACCCCACAAAACCATGCACGAGTAAAAACTCAGGTCGAATTTAAATTTTGCCATTGAAAGGTTCACTAT
>JAQFYC010004138.1:0-18198 GCA_034694165.1 Tomocerus mixtus | reverse complement strand
TTCACATAACCTAAATACATCTTAAAATCAAATCATGGAGTAAATTGAAGCAGCCAAACGAACATGCAATGCAAGAAGACATGGTTTAACTTTAAATGTGAAAAGAAATTTCCTTCTCTTTTCAATATCATTCTACCGGCATTTCTAGGTATGGAAATACTAGTAAATGTATGGCAGCCTTGGCAGCTATCGCATACATATATATGGACATAATCCGGTATTACCTATATGAACACGACGGTCTGGGCCATTTAGATATGAAAATGTTTGTAAGGATACATTCAATTGTTTGTACCTTTGAAAACAAAGTAAGTATGATGGATTTTGATGAACAGATGACACTTCGTAAAGCTATTTTTGACAGAAAATACTAATGAGTTAACGATTAATTCATGATATCATGTAAAATTAAATATTTAAATTTCCAGTGATGGTTAAGAGATTTTATTGGGCTTCGCCAAATCCAAATCTCAGGGTGTCATTTCTTGTCTTATGTATTATTATTTTGCCCTGAGTCCATGCCCAAATATACTACTTACTACATATATGTTACAAACCGCTAAGGCTGCGAAGATACAATTGAATATTATGACAACAATATCGAGGAAGCGAGCACTTTGTCTGAGTGCCTGAGACATAACATGCATAATAGCACAACTTACACATAAACCACAAATCCGGTACCTAAAGTATACAACACACTTAAATTACCCATTAAATTACTTATAAATTATTTAGAAAAAAATATTCCTATGCAAAATAAATTTAATTCTTTGCAAACTACATATACAACACACTTAAATTACCCATTAAATTAAAGTAATGAGTCATGAATTTGCAAAATTCCTATGCAAAATAAATTTAATTCTTTGCAAACTACAGTCAAAACTTGAAAATTGTTTTTACTTTCGTAAACTACAAAGACAAATTGTAGGTTTGTGACTGAAAAACTCGTTGCTTTAATATGAAGTGATACTTGCATTAGTTTAACATGTAGTTAAGCAAAGTAAACCTCACTCCGGATTCATTTAACATGATTATTTTGTCACGTTCAGTTCAGTTCATTTGTTTGATGAAAAAATCCTACGTTACATGTTACTTGACTTTGGCTACATGATGCAGATTTACTGGTAAGTAAAATCGAACTACTAGATAGGTAGGTAGTGGTCTCAGTAAATTATGTAGGTGGATATTTGTATAAGCCAGAGAAGGATACAGTATTTGTATCTGATCTGCATGGTAGGGAAGAATCTAGAGTGACACGACTCCTGAAGCTACTGACACGATAGTATATTATACGGACACAACTTAAAGTGAAGTACCTATACAATATATCAAACCAATCCGTATCTGTATTACTAGAGCTGTATGATGAATAAATGCGAAGAAAACTTCACCCAGCTATCCACTTAATTGTATTTATCTGTAGTATCTCTATAATTTCTATATAATCTTTTGCTCTGCATCTTTTGATATTAAGATAAATCTTAGTTGAGTCTCTAAGTAAACTTTATAGTTGTTATTGCAATTAGAATTGGTTGAGTTGACGGTTCTAGTTCTTCTAGCTTGCATACATTTAATATGAATATAAGAGCATCTCTACGCACTACTTTATAATGCTTATACATACTATACTCTCTATATATGATCCTCTACGTAGCTGAAGTAAGTAAACCTTTAGATCATGAATCTAACTGGAATTTCTTGTTTCTAATATTCAAAAGGTTTACAATAGGTACTAGCGTAAGACACAGACAAGTGAATCTCGTATAAATACTTTGAATTGCAATTGCAAGACAAATAATATCCTGTATCTCTACATAGCTATAATAATTTGTGTAGCAGTTTTAACAATGAAGAAATCGCGGTTTCTGGTAGAACCTTGCATTAATTATATATATTTAATGCAAAGTAACATGAGAAGGCAAACTATGAGCTAAAAGACAGGCAACTATACTATAGCTTGGACTTTCTGAAAAATCTGGTCCACATATCGCTCCAAGTAAACTGTATATACTGCACGTACAATTATATGTAACACCATAATACAACCACAACATGCATGCAAAATGCAAACGAGAGAAATTCAATGCAATTGAATGTGGAGCTACAAAAACAAATACTAATATGTGCATAACACACAACCTAAGCCAGCCTTACATTAACGGATGTCAATACAGTTCATAATATCGGAGATTTACCAATAATTAGCGATAATTATGTATTTTATTGTCATTTGGATTGGATTGATTTTGGCTCACCTTTATATTGAAAACAGGACTTTCCACACGTTAAGATAACTTTTAATTGTCCAAATGGTCTTTTTATCCAAAAACTGTCGTTTTGTAAAGTAAGTTATCTTTACTAATCTTTTTGTACACGTAATGTAATGGAAGTTGAACTGAATATATAATCAAGTCAAGTCAAAGTCGCGTCAAGTCACGTCAGGTTGTTAACAAAGCTAAGTTAAATCACATCGCGTCAAAAACACAAGGGACTCGTAAAATAAAAACCAAGTCATGTAGTTGTAGTTAGTGTAGTAGAATCTTGTTTTATGTCTGTCACACTAACTGTCCAACGTCCACTCTAAAAGTCACTAGCACTGCAATATATTTAAATAAATAAAGTAGTAAGTTAGTATGTAAGTCCAATTTAAATGAGAAAAAACTTAACAAATGGAACACTTTAAGAGCAATATTGACTTTCTGTTCGGCTCGTTGAGTTTACAATGCACAGTGGTTGGTTAATTCTGTCTTTCAAGTCCAAAGGGAAAAGTAAGACAAGAGAAGAGTAGGTAAGTTGTAAGTTATTATATTTGTGAATGTGTCAACTGAAGTCAAGTCGTTTCGGTTTCTCACTTCACGCGTTCTCAACGAAACTAAACTAAAGTAGAAACGCAGGTAAACCCTTCAATTCAAATCAACGTGAGACAAAATCTATTTAAAGAAATGTCCCTAAGAAAATAAATATATGGGTATCTATTGTATAATCCCTTGAGTTGTTCTGGCCTGTCCTTTTAGTACAAATAAGTCGTCAAAGCATTTAAGTGCTCTAGAATAACTTTGTCTGTGTCTGGCAGGACTTAGTATTTGAATATTAAATAAAAGTCAGTAGAGTAGCAGGTATTTTCTAATGTCCGGTTAAGTAATGTCAGAGTTTTACTTTAGTTTACTTGGCTTTGGCAGAAACATACAATAAATCTCAATCAGATTAGTGCGTGGTTTACTTAGATCGCTATAATATTAGATCAGATCCGTCTGTCTCTTGGCTTAGCCACCTCAGGTTAACCAGTCTGCTTCTTAAGACTGACAAATAACAAGTGAGTGAGTATAGTGATGGATTTAACGGCAGTTTCCTGTCCTGCACTTGCTCTGTGTACTAATACAGGTATGAAATACAAATACAATGGAATACTGTAGTACACAAGAAACGAAGAGGATAAGTTAAACTCTTAAGAAGAGAAGAATCTGCTCAGATCCCGACGTGGACTCCACACAAATACATACATACCTTCATATTACATTATTGCATACAATACTAATATACAGGCAGAGATACACACGAGTAGTATTCTCATGTATTTAGTAAGTAGCTTTCCTACAATACATTCCGTATCTTTCTCGAGGGTGAAATGAATGACCTGCTCTCAAGACTTATCCTTTAAGCAATTCAGTGCCTATGTGTTTTCTAGCTAAGAACATACGTAGGTACATTAAACGAGTACGTAAACGAATCTTGCTTTAACTCTAGACATGCACATGTAGTTTAGCTCCCAGCAAGATATAGTTTGCTATGTTATGCCTTGCTTTTGCTTACCTTTGCATTTAGTTTACCTTAAGATACCGTTAGTCTAACCAAACACCAAGCCAGAACTAAACTCATACTTTATTCAACTACTATACCATCTGCAGATGTATATGTAGTATATGGAATAGAATACTAATATAAGTACATATTACAAATTGTTATAATACTCGTTATTAGTAGTATCCAACTTCATGTTTAACAATATTGATATTATATGGAAGGGTTAACTTAACCAAACCACATCATCTCATCTTTAGTCTTCACACAATCGCAAACAGCCCCGTGTAATACAAAGAGAGAATCTCAATCAAAATTCACATTACAATTTACAATACTTATGTATGTATGTATAGTACTTGCTGGTATATTTTGCACATACACAGATAGTAGGTAACTAAAGTTTAACTTAACTAGTAGTTATAGTTGAATTGACTTGCCATGCCCTGCTCTTGCTTTGCCATGCCTTCTTTACTTAAATTGACAGTAGCCTTAGACTTTACATACTTCGCACATGCAGTGTGCTAATCGTGAACTGAACTTACGTTTTAGTATTGCAATTATATACTTACATACTTATATACTGGCTTTGATTTGCTTTCTTCTGATTTACTTTATTACTTAGAATTAGTGACTGCTAGTTGCTAGTATATGATGTTTGGTGCAGTTGTTGTATTGATAAGTATTTGGAGGATAATCCCTCTAGCTCTGTGTTAGCCTGTACGCGGTCATTTCGCATTCCAATCTTACCTACTTGGAAATAAATCTCAATCATTTTGATATCATCATTATTATCGAGTTGAATTGACGAGAGAGAAGGTAATCGCCATGGCAGGCAGGAGCATAGCAAACGTAAGTACCTATAAAGTACATAGGGACACCTAAAGTAACAAATTATATCAAATACTATAGAAATTCCAATAAAGGAGCCGGATTACAGCTGCATGCCATTTCGATACCTACAACTCATAGCAAATATAATTTTTTTTTGTATTTTTCGATATACAGATATTAAATCTATGCAATATGTGCTAAAATGAAGAATTAACAATAAACATATTGTATACAAAGATTATTAAAACACTACCAACTATAAAGAGTGATGTTATGTTGCACTTGCATTGACTCATGATCCTTTGCTTATGCTTAGCTCACCCCAAAAGTTGAATTTGATTCTGACTTCTGACTCATGTATGTTCCTTCTTGTTCAAATTCTACAAGAACTTGTAGATGATGTTGAATGGAATTCTTACGAATTTTTAACTTGCTCCTTTGAATTCTAATGGTTTATCTTTATAAAGTAGGTAGAAGACATATGGCTACAGGTAAGTACAAGTAGTAACTACTATGTTTGCATCATTTATTAGTAAACAACCATATTCCGGGTTTATGCTTACTGAAATCTAGCTTGCAGCAGCCATACCGTTTGGGTTTGCATTACCTTTTATAGCACGAAGGTTTATTGTCTAAACTCTAAAGTGATGGTAAGCCTGCCTGGCCGGGCCAATTTTATTTTGACATTTTATTTTGATTTATCCTTACTCACTATAAATGCCTACACACTATTCTGCACATAATACATTGCTGACGTTGTTTTTGCTCCTGAAGTGATGTACTATAGCATATCAAATGTAAATGGATATTCACAATAAAGGCAAGGGTAGTAAATTAAAAATTAAAAATGTCCAACACAATTAACTGTTACGGTGAAGACAAGACAGTAAAGATGAAAATACAATTAGCTTCACACTACAACATTTCATTTAACTGTTTGGGCTCAGAAAATTAATCTTCAATTTCAGAAGCTGCATTGTATCTGCATATGAAGTGAACTTGCAATAGTTTTCCCAATTAAGAAGTTCAATGATGCGAGTCATTAATTTTGTAATAAAAAGAGTAAAATGAGCCAACCGATGGATTTCCTACTTGCAATTTAGCTTTGAGGAGACAGACTGTCATGTGGAGATTTGCCTTCACTACAGTAGATAGATCATTAACATTACATTAGTACATAGTGTGTGTTAGTATTTATTAGGATGTGTGTATATAATAATGCTTTGTAATGATAAAGACTGAAAAAGCAATTCCTGTAGCTTTAGCTGTGACATGACAATCACTCACGTAAAATGAGTAATGCGATGTAAAGATGTGTTGTGGAGGGATGATAAAAAGAATGAGTTATTTTCTGCTTTGTCAGTCAAATAGGGTGTATTGTCAATGTGCAATGACTCGACTCGACTCTAATTGCGGGCATTGTTATTACTATCCTAAGATTATTGTGATCATCGCCTGCACATAGGGATTGCGGTAACTTTTTTGTTTTCACACTTCAAAATCTGCAATACCAAAGAAGGAAGATTAGAGGCAAAGAAGATACCTAATGTAATTGTGATATAGGCGGTCGTGTAAAGTGTAAATGAAATATGTTTCTATCTAACGATAAGTAAAGACAGCAATTTAAGAATTATACCATCAACTACGCAACAATATTACTATCTTCCTTGTAATAGTAATAACCACAACGAGCGCCGGCCCGGCTTCGGCTTGGTTTGACTTGAGTGCGATTTTAATTTTAATTAAGGTTTGTATAGTAAATGTGTGAAAATCACAAGATGCGTTTGGACTTAGCAAGTGATATATACTATTGTATCTTACTACTAACTATCTACAAAGATACAATCGCAATCATCTCGTAATTACAGTCGAATTCAAATTCAACATCAACGAATAAGTAAACCACTAGTACACTGTCTTGTCTACATACTTATCATTATATACTACATAATAGTATCATATCGTAGTAACAGAACTAAGATAGTATAGGGAGTGAGTGTGATAATTCGTTCAATAATAGCAATGCAATGGCACAAGCGTACCTTATGTATGTTAGTTATTGTAAATTGTAATTATATCTGGGTAGTAGGTGTACTTACCCTTACCTAGTTTTGAATTTAGAATATAAATAAATCCTTAAGATGTGAATAATGTATGTAAGAAGCTTAAAAATAAAATTGGGTAAGCGTAATTACCATAAAGTGCGTGAACTAGAGAAAAGAACAGAAAAGAACACTTAAAGTACATACATCTGCATACATTTCGATTATAAGATGTGCATAATGTAAGATAGAACAGCCCATAGTACATACAGTACAGTAGTAAAGAAGGCACTTGCTTTGTTGTGCTATGTGTGTAATATAATGTAAAGTAAAGTGTGTATGAAAAAATAGAGTAGAGCAAATCCAAGTGTATCCGAGTTAAAGTTAAGTAAGTTGAGATTAGAAGTGATGGTTCTTAGGATATTAGATGCGTTTCGTTGTGTGAAGCTGTGTATGTAGTTGTTATAAGAATGATAATAAAGAGTTTAAGGAGAGAGGCTGGTTTTAGCGGTAAATGAAATTCCTAAGGAAGGTAGGGTAGGACAGACAAGACAATCCTAAATAACTTAAGATACTACTACTACATACTACTACTACTGATACTCTGCTCCTCTGTGGTTAACTTATCTAATGCATTCCTCTTACATGTATTTAATATAAGTACATATATATTATTAATATAAAGATAGCCACGTAACGACTGTACCCACGTATAAGTATACTTGCTAAGATATCTCATTCGTAGATTAGATTGGACTAGTATGTTAGCAATGCATTGCAATCTTATATGACTGGTACTGAGTCTGACTGCTAATAAATACGAAAGAATCTTTGCACTTATCTTTTTCTTGATGCAAGAGAAGAGCTTTACCTTTACCAGACCACTACCAGAACCAGAACCAGCAAAGTCAGAGTCAAAGCCAAAGCCAAATCCAACAGGTAATAAGATTCACTCTGATTACATCACAAATGTTCACCTCCATTCCGTTCCCTGTAGTCATTATATTATTATCTGCATTTAAGGAGGGATAGGGTAAGCTCTAAGATAATGCAAGGACTTGCCTTATAACAATAGGATATTCTTTCTACTGCAAACACTAATACATAAACGCGGATAAGTGTGCTTTCTTATTTATACAATTGTAAAGTAGAATATCTCATTGACTGTCATTGTCTAGGCCAGCTCAGCAAAAGAATAAAGTTTAACACAGTTTATACATTTTTCTGTAGTGCACATGAATACCGTAAAACTCGATATAAGTTACCCCGCCCTTAAATAATTCTGAACGGAAGACTGCAGGAATGTTTCCTTTATAAGTATTATGCAATTCTCCCGGGTTACGGGCAAACTGTCTACCCAAGTACTTTACGAAGCTCCATAATTGTGATCCGTAATTGCTACAACAATTCTAAATATTCAAAGTATTTTTGTAAATCAGTTTGTTTTTAATTTCCTTCTTTGAAATAATTCCCTTGGGGGGAATATTTCAGAGATATTTTCAATAAAAACTACAACGAAAATCTATTCCCCAGCAGAGGAAATATTTGGAATTTTACGGCAGTTTAGGATTTAGATGAGCTTACTGTGTTGCTTGGCGAATTCAATAGAATTGACGGTGAGTCGAGTGAGTGAAGGTAAGCGTCTGTTCTGCATTGTTGTAATAATATGTACCACTCAATTGTATTCTCCGTCATATTGTGGTTGTGCTAAAGACGAGGTTCTACTTGCATACAGCACAGTACCTATAGTTTAGTAATTGTACTACACTTATTATTTATTGTGGATGGAACATTATACATTACTTACGTTAGCAAAAGTACTTGCAACTTAACTTACATCTATAAGCAACCAAACCGGCATAATAATATAAATACATACTCCTTATGTAGTTGCTCTTTTGGTACAGGCAAAGAGAATGAGGAAGAACCATTCGCAATCTCGGTGAAGATGATGCAGTTGTTCTACATAGGAATATAGGGTGTCTTGTGTTGTCTGTCTGGTATCCTATACATACTTACTTACCTGTCTGTTTCTCGCTGCGTGGATCTATCTCATCTCTATCTCATTTACCTTCAATAATATTTTAGGATGGGAAGCATTTAGCGTATCAAATGACCGACTGACTGATTCCCCCAGATAATTCGCAAATCTCGATTGATACAATTACCTAGTGACTCGACTCAATTTACTTAAATCAAAAGTTTCAGTCCCAAAATAATTCAGCAATTCTTAAAATTGTAATATTAGAATTTCATGCTGCAATAGTAGCATTTTTGGCTTTTGATTGTAATAAGATTAGGTTTGCACATTTCTAATAGTTAAATCACATTAATAAACCGAAACTACAGGAAATACTTCAGAAATATAGGCATTGTCCGTAAATATTAGTTTGGCAATTTAAAGTCTATGCAAATACATGAATCCAATCTGTTCAACAATAGAATGTTTTTGCAGCATCCTTATAAATACACGAGTTAGTTAGCGTATCAAATTGCAGATCTTCAAATATCCAATTACTATTTGCTAACCTACAAAAATAGCTGACAATTCCTTCGATTTTATGCAACATCATTTATAGAAATGGGAGGAACGTGAGGGTACTCATTGCGAATTTATAACTTTTTAGTTTCAATCTAACTGCCTGGTCTGTTTGAATTGGCACTCAATGATTTACATTTACCTCATTCTACTATAATACAAATAGAATGTAGAATAAGTAGTCCTGTATTTGTGAATTCCTTAAACAAAACATTTATACCACCTAAGTATGTACAAAACCAGCTTGATTTTTTTGAAGATCTGAAATAATTTTGTATTTGTATAGTGGTAGAGATTTAAATAGTACATTCAAATTGTTAAAGATGCTTTATTGTAGTAAAAGTAAAAGAAATAGGCACTTTAGTATTTAATATCGTGAGTACGGGACATGATAAAACGTACTTATTCTAATTTAAAGTCTTTTTGGGGTTTTAACAAGAGTCTTGTCTTGGTTTTCATTCTTTGTTTTGGGTTAGATGCTACAATTTAACTGGGACAATGCATTCCAACAAAACATTTAGTGCCGGGTTCATTTACACGTAAATTGCTACCCTATATATTTTATATTGCTGGCTGATCGATTCCTCGTTTCTTAAACTCTTTTTATTGACTGCTTCTACAAAGAGTAACCTTTAGGAATTAGGAAGGGCCTTGAGTTACTTCCTCGTCGCATTAGACTATGCTCTGTTTATCTTCTCTAGACATAAGATAGGATAGGACCCGGTGACACAGTAAAATATAGAGTAATTACGATGTCTGGGGCACCAAACAAAAACAACATTACACCGATTTAGTTTGTCTCGCGAGTGATTTTATTATAGATACTGATTCATGCATACAATTATTGGTTGTACATTACATACTACGCATAACTTAATAATATTGATGCTTCGCTACAAATGAAGAGTTGTATACTTCTTTACTTACACACGATATACAGACCAATATTTTAACGTAGTGACATTATTGCATGAATTCGTATTTGCTTAAGGCACTACTATGTAGTAACATCAGATGCGACTATTTAAGTACAAGTATATTCACGACATGATAATGGTGCACACAATGAGTAAGCTTAACTTCAACTTAACCTATATATTTGAGTAGGCTCTTGTATTAGCGATAAGTCATCGCACCCACTACAACATATTATATACCTACCCGCTATAGCTATGCAAAGTAGCAAGCATAGGAATGTTCTGTTGTTAAGACGGTAGACATTCAGTAAAGAATGTAAAAGATACACTTTTATTGTATGCAACTGCAAGAAACGAAATGCGTTGATATTTGGGTTGTCCGTTTCATGTGCACTTGGCCCCATTTCATTTCATTTACCTCTGAATTTGAATAGGAACTTGGGATGAATATCCTAATGAGAATTAGGTTAGTAGGTCGGTTGACCAGGTTTTTATGTTAAAAACATTTTACTTTACTGGACTGGACACACAAACAAATTATTCATTCCCTTTTCCTTTGACATTGACATTCGGTTTCTTTCTCCATCCCATTAACTAATGACACAGGTGTTATGTAAAGTCTCAAGAATTTGTACACAGAAAAAAAATTTCTCCTTTTCTTATTACTATCAGTATCAACGTTCTTCCTGACGCTGCATAATAGTGTGCTCACAAAGCATTATTTGTGTTTTGGTCTCATCCCAAATATTTATATAGAGCAGAACATATTACTACTGCTACCCATATATAAAGGTATTACATAACGAATGCATTTCTTGATAATAAAGAATTCCTTCATACTGTAGTAATGGTTTGTTATGATAAACATAAGCATGGATTGACCTATTTAAATTCGAGGGGAACAGACAGAAGGAAGTATGTCATAAGTAAATTTTCAATCTCTTTGACTTTTCTAAACCAAATCTTCTCAGACACAAATAATTAACTTTTTATTTTCAGTTAGCATTGTTAAATTATTCCCTTTGACTTACTTTAATGGATATTTAACTGACACCTTACGAATTGGGTCCCTGAACGCTAGGTTAGCTATCAGTGCTTACTGCTTACCATAACAGAATAACAGATCGTCAATTAATTCAATAAATCGCATAGTTTTATAGCTACTCTACTGCTTTGACCTTGACATAGGAAAGCACAGATCATTAAAACAATTAGGAAACTTTACTTTATGCACGATGCATAACATGCGACATGAATCTATCAGAATTAGTTAATTAGAGAGTATTGGTGTATTAGACATCCGTATTTCTTACAACTACTAATAATTATACAGTTCATGTTGATATCATTAATAGCGGTTTCTGGTGGACATGACACATTGGTCAACTTTGTGTTTCATTTAGTTCAAGAAGATTATTGACTAGTACCAACGCCAATGTCAATGGCAAGGTCGCCATCATCAAAATCGTATGTGTAAGTAAGAGAAATGGAAACATATGCAATATAAAAAGGTATAAAGCGAACCGCAAAGAACTTAAACTTAAAGTAGTCATGTCAGTGATTGGGTTGAGTTCAAAGGATTGAATTGGATTTGATTGTAGAACGTAAACAAATGAAGTTGTCCGGTCAGTTAAAGTTAAGTTATTCACCTTCCCATCTAATCTCATCTGTTTCACTTCACTCTCTTTCTTCTCCACTCACCCTCAATATTAAAAGGAAGAAAAAAATTGCATAGTAGCTTATTATATTGTATACTTACTACCATAAGAGTGCTTATTTACTAGCGTATGATATGACACAGATGAGGATCCGTTGCGTTCCTGCTCTCAAAGCCAACACTTTTTACAGTGTAGACTAATATCAAGCCAACTAAGCCACAGTTATTTAGTGCCCATGTAAAATGCATCAATAAAGCAGTCTTAGCAGTGTACAGAGGGTAGGTACAACTCTTCCAAATAAAAGCAAAATTATTAAAAACCAGAATTCTCTATTATTTTGCTGACCTACTGGATGTGCCGAGCTCGGATATGTACTACAAAATCATATTAATATGCATTATGCAGTAAGCAAATCGTCGAGAAACCAAAACCAAACTACGCATGCTAAATTGTAAAGCACTAATAAGAATAGATTCTGAAAGTTAAGATAAATATGCACTTTTATATATCTACTAAAAATGACAAAATATTTAGAGCCAAAATGTGTTTAGTAATTTAAAAGTGCCTGCAAATGTTACCGTTATATTTTTCTTGTCATTTCTTACTATTTTTCGAAATTATTCAAAAATATATTCTTGCAATGGTTTACCTATATAATATTTTTCATAAAATTTTCAAAAGTCCTTGCAATCCAAAATGCTTGAAACTAACTGAAAATCAATGTTATTTACCCTGGAAATGCGAAGATTAATAAATAGTTTATTCTTTGTGAATAATATCCACAACTACTATAAGCATGCATATCCAAGGTTTACTTAGTATGTGTATCATATCAACATTTATATTCTACAAAATATAGTGAGTGAGGTAAGTAAGTAGCAAAGCCGAATGGCAATCCACATTTCTCTTGTTGACTTCATATTATTATTGAAATGTTAACATGACAGCTCTCATTTGTAAAAGTAAAATTTGTCCCCGATTGCAAATTGAAATGAATGGTTATATTAATTCTTGTATACTTAAGCTTAAATGAAAATGCATGCAGAGTACTTTATACCAATTTCTGGATGCCTACCCTATGTTATTTATTATTGCGCTTAAGATTGCAAATATGCAGTTTACTTATTGTTAGCAGCTTAACTAGCCTTAGCTTTTTCCAATCAACCAAGTATTCATAGACAGGTCCGGTGATTCATGTCTTAACAAACAAAATGCATCTTTACTTTTAGCTACCCATTGTCAGAGAGTTCTTTAAACCGGTTCAACCGCAATAACTTATTCTAGAGAATGTTTAATTACTCATTTGCCATTTGATTACTTTGTCAGTAATTGTCACTTCATTAACAACACTCTTTCAGCATAAATTTACTTCTATTTAAGGTAGTAAGCAATCATTCTTGCCTACTCTGTTGTTGAACTACATTTTTCATACTACTACTGTAATAATTGTGAATCCAATTATGTTTTAATATTGTATAAGCATTTTAACGCATACATAGTACTAGGTAGATAAAGTATCTTCTTTTTGTATCAATAAGTTGTTTATTACTACACATTAGTAAAATTATTGCTATTTTCACCCTCTGTATGCTCCTCCCTTATTACTTACATCTTGCGTAAGTCAACATGTAAGCGTATAGAAATTCATAATTTGCATGAACATCAGAAAGATATTTATACTTGTAAGTAAGTTGCTCTATCAGTTTATAGATAATAATGTTATTTAGATTGCTAATTTACTTTTACTCGTCAAATAGTTCTCCTTCTCACTAGTCAAGTCATTATATTACAGAGAATGAAAACGATTTTTCATTCCAATTTCTATACCTATGATTCACAATAACACAATGCACTTACATACAAGTAGGTAGGAACCAATAGTACTATGCTATGTTCATTCAACTTCAAATTCTGCTTTACATTACCATTACTACTTATATACGTTGTAATTTGTAATCTTAATATAAACAATAAATCACAATAATATCTGTTCAATGTTGCACGTACGTTGCTCTCAGCAATACGAAACGAAAGAAATGCAAAATCTCTGGCTTAGCTCACTAATGCGATGTGGTATCAATTTCAAATCTTTACTAATCTGCCTCTTTACGGATGGACAACGCTTTGAGATCATTTCGATATGAGATGATCTTTCATTAAAGGCTCATATTGCTTTATTGTGTGTGAATTTACTTCTGTTACATTACATACTACTACTATAAGAAAAAACCAAAAAATTATTTATTCCAAAAGTGTAGCAAAATAACAAAATACTTAGTAGCGTACACTTAAAACACTAATACGCTAATCGTACATAACTGTATTGCAGTAACAACATCAGTGTTAATCAAATGTGTTATGCATATCATAACGTATTCAAAAGTTAAATATTCAACCTGCAAAGAATTACGTCGTAATAGTATCTGTAATCTGTTATATTTTTGAAACAATCACTGAATATTCTGATATTATGAACTATATCAATCTAATTCAATGTTACATTTCGCACTTGCTTTGGTCACCAAATATTATTGCCCGAATTTTCCCTTAATTAATATTAATTTATTAGTGTTTACTAATAATATTTATGAAAATGTGACCCTTTTTCTGGTTTCTATTCATACGTAATCACAGTGCCATGCAAAACCATACACTGCAAACATCTGCAGGTGTGCAAGTATGCTTTATACGGACTGTAAATTGTTCGTAAATTGCGAACTGACGAGCATAGTACTATTTGCGAAATATTCTAATACAGGAGAAACATATGCAGAACTCTTCAATATTATAAATAAAATATCTATAGACAAGCAGAAGCATGCTAGGCGAATATCTTAAGCAATTCGTCTGCGTCTGATTGTGAGAATTCAATGGCAGTGTTGCGTTTTGAGTAAAACCAATATTGACCTACATAATTCTTATGCATTACTTTTATTTACTTAGGTATGTATCTTTATGTAAGTATTTATTAGTAAATAAACTGTATACATATTGTTGTTTTACAGATAGGAACTTAACAAGAATAAATGCAATGTAAACTGTAGCAGTAGCAAGTAAATAATCCTGCAAATGCATTTCATAATTTGTTATTGCAGTGGATATGTGAATTGCAATATTTACTATAGGTAAAGATGAGATACAGAATGTATCACGGCATGGTTGCGGCTCGTCAAAGTTTTTCTAGCCAATGCCAAGACCCCAAACAAATTCTTGACTTTCATTTTAGTCTAAGAATGAGAATCTAGCTTGTGATTAATTGTACCACTAGCCGTAGTTCTAAAATCTAAACCAAAAATTCTAATAGAGATTCTAGAGAAATCACATACGTAGTAGAATTTATCTATTTTATTATCTGATAGGCATATGCTTCTATATATCATTACAAATTATATCTACTTGTATCTTCATATATATATATAAACATCTTCTACAATAAAGCTAATATACTACATACTACTTATATACACAATAATTTACTAGAAGCAATAACAGCCATGGTGAGTTAGAGATTCTTCAGATATAATTAATACTATACTTACTACCTACCTAAGTTATAGGGCAAATTGATTCTTTCTTTCATTTCGTTGCTAACTTTAAATGATTAATACTTCACTACCAGAACTATTAATAAATGCTACGTACCTAACTGTAAGTTTAATTCGTATAAATAGTATATCTTTACAAACAAGGTGTTTGTACTATTAGTATAATGATATTATAGTGTTATTTCGGCTTTATAAAAAACTACTATGCAATTCTTAAAGATACGCTTTACTAATATAATTATTTGTTATTAAGATGAGTACTAGATATCTCAACTACAGTTTCTAGAATTGTTGCAGTAACCTTCGAAAATTAAAGGTTTAAACTGAGTTACTGTTACTAGTGCTACTAATACACTAATACATATAATATTTTCCTAGCTGTAAGAATTTTTAGTCTGAAGTTAAGTTGAGATGCATTACAAAGACTAATACCAGTAATAGAACTCAAACAATCTTATAACTTATAAGAGCTCAAGTGAGACATGAACTTGAACAATCCAAAGAGCATGGTTTTGTATAATATTACGCTAGCTTGAATCTTTCTCTAACGCACAAGAAGATTTGTTTCTTTTTCTGCTGCCACCATAATAAATATGTTGTTATGAAGAATGAAGATTCTAAACACACCAACAGTGTCCATAATAAAGTGTATATTTATTTATGTTATTGTGCTATGAATATGAACGTGTCTACATTTACTGATTGCATGCTTCTCTTAAAGAAGCTAATATTATACAACTATTTAACTCACTGTAATTTCTTCATACACATGTAAGTAGGTGTGTAATATGTGAACAGCAGTTTACAACAGTCCGCAAGACTATTGTAATATCATTTCAGTGTGTGTATTGATACAGGATAAGAGGTTATAAAAGATTTTCTATGCATCATTACATTACATGCAAAAGATTACTGTACATTTTATTTAGTATTTATTATTTTAAACATTGTCCTGTTATAGCTTAGCACTATTAACGATTCTCATTCTCGTTACATAGTAAAATCAAGCTATCTGCTCTTCAAAACTCAAAACTTTAACTTGTATAAGTAAATCATTTTTGACCACCCAGCAAAATATGATGTTGTGTTGTGTAGCAAAACAAGAACACTACACTACAAAAACATTTCTGATAGCTATGAAAGCACATTTGTATAGTATACAAATTACCTATGTATATAGTGGCTTTTGTTATTAGTAATCTCGTACGCATACATAAGGTAATAAATATAATTTTATATGCACATTACGTAGCGTACATAATATGGCGTAGAAAAGAAGTTATGCATTATAAAACACTAAAATTAGCTGATAAATAAAGTTTCTATTGTTCAGCTATCAACGTATCTACGGATGTAAGATATGGTGGGGTGGGATATGTACTAGTATTTTACAAAATGACTTACTCCACAGCTATAGGCAAATATCCGATCAGCATACATATTGCAAAATATTGCATATTATTATCGTTTTTGCAATTGATTCGATTTTAGTAAATATCATATTATAGATATATGCATACGTAAGTAGATGAACTTGAATTACTTTACTATAAATTGGGATAAGGTGTTTTGCAATAAAATGAAAGAAAATGGGCTAGCCATTATAGTTTGCAAGATGCAGATTTATGTGAACTGCGTGAACTATTTATTCAATTTTTTGCTATGCGTATGGTTCCGTTGAATTGTGTTGACTTTGACTTGATTTGGGATCTTTTATTCTCTGTTGGTCTCAGACAGAATATTATGTGGTGAGGTGACAAATCCAAAAATGCTTCAAAAAGCACCACTAACTAGACGGTGACGATACTACTTGTTACATCGTACTTTGGTTTCGTACTATATATTCGCTCGCACCTTAAAATTTATGCGTGCATGCAAGCTGTATATTATAGTAAGTATTGTACTGTGCCAGATTTTGAATTTGAATACAATAGCTTTCTCGTCTCAAATGAAAATAAAAAAGTGAAGTGCTGAAATGGCTTACTAACCAAACCGCATTATTATATCAATGGGGTCTCGTATTATGCACATTATGCGGATTTTTATCACATCCTAGACATTCAAAACGTAAACATATAATATCATATGCACAATACAGTTGCATTCCTGCTGCTGTCGTTTTTGTTATAAAAAAGTTTTCCCTTAAGACTACATACTAGACGGGAAACCGTTTTCAATGCAAACTAGATAATTGTCTCTTGACTTGAACTTGACAGACAAAAGTTAACAAAGTGAAGGAATGCCAACTCTGAATTCCGACAATTGTCTACAAAAATTTCACTCCTTTCTTAAGCTGACGAAGATTTGTTAATTGGTTCATATCACATCACATCGTAATACTAAATTGTTTATTCATACACTACATGACTACATTCATATGCACTTAGGGAAGAATTACAATTACAGATATTATTCGTTTCCTACAGGAAGCAATTGCTAAATCATTAATTTTCTAGTAATCCACATACCACATACTAGGTATTAAATATTACAATACGGATTTTGAACATGAACATTTTTTTTAACTTATTATTTAGTAGTTTGCATTTAATTTGGAGCTTAATTGTCAATAACACTTTAACAACAACATTTTGCACTTTTACCCTCAGCCCACTGGAATTGCGAATAACGTTGCGTACTTATCGTGTCATACCACCATGAAAAAACAATTGCAGAAATGTATTTACAGAAAGCCACAATGAGAGAATTATTATTTTGCGTGCGAGCAAAGGTGAGAGAACTAATGCTTAATACTGAAACAAGTTGTTGGTGAAGAATCTGCATATCGAGGGTGATCTTCACTAAAGTGTTATGCCACATGAGCATTAATACGCTAAAGTGTTATGCCACTTGAGCACT
>JAQFYC010004137.1:0-18205 GCA_034694165.1 Tomocerus mixtus | reverse complement strand
GACTACAATCTAGTCAATTATGCTAATTAATATAGGAAGAATGGGAAGTTATGAAGTTTGTTGAGTGCATTTCGGAAGATTTTGCTCTAAATGTTTGCTTAGCTATGCAAAATCCTTCGAGTGCAAAATTTACATCTGGCTAATCTGCTAAGAACATTCTAAAAATTAGTGTTTAAATTTGTTTATCCAATTATCGAGTTGTTGAACTAGGAAAAGCGTCGTCGATAAAACATTCCACTATTGTAGCTCTTAACTATGTAAGCATGTAGTATATGTCTTGAAAAAGTTATCGCTAAATTGCATACCCGCTCATCTAATATTCTCTCCTTCAAGATTTCTGATTTAACTACTATTATTTAGAGGATCTCTTTTTGCAAATCATTTGCTACAATTGTATTGGAAACCAAGTAAAAGTTTTATTAAAAATATAAAATTGTACGTGTACACCTGCACCTGAAGTGCGAAGACACGATTTCATTAGACGTGTGTTCCTAAACGCGTGTTAATTAGTTTGTCTAATGAGTTTTGTTATTTTGTGCCGTAGTGGTTTGGTTTGGTTTGGTTGTGACACTTTCTTGTTTATTGTACTGTCTGTTCTGTTGTTAGGTTAGGATGGATTTGTATTGTATTGTGTCGTGTTATAGGCTTGGAGTCCAGCTGTATGTGTGGTCTGCAGTCTGCAGACTTTCTCTTGTTTTTGTGACTCTTTTCCGTTGGCTCTTGTAGTCGAGTCCTCTCGTCCTCGCTCTTCTTTCTCAAATTATTAATGATTAAGAAAGTTCTGCTATAGAAATTAAGAGTGGAAAGTTTGGAGGAGCAACAATGGGAAAATTAGTTTCCCAGTTGTGCTTAATTATTTTCTATGCCTTTCCTTCACTTCTTCAGATACATAGTTGCTCCTGATCTGCTGATCACATCCTTTAACTTTAATACTACATTACTGATACATATAGGACATATAAATACAGATAGATAGATACAAGGAACATTGTCTTTATTATAGAACTAGATTATTTTCGAAGAGTTCCCTGTATATGTATACCTACGTACTTATTTCCTTACTCAACTTCCTTCCTACACTCCTCCTAGCACTTCATTACGTACTTTTATTCTAGAATCCGAATTTCTACTCAGTCCACGACACGCCAACCCATAAACAAACTAAATACATATATACAGTCTTATATCTAAATACTATATACTAGTGTACCAATTTATAGTAGCATCCTGGGAGACAGACAGACAGACATGCTAGCTGTTCTGCTGTAGATACCCATTCCCCATTGTAATATACGCTCCTTTACTTTACCTTACTTTTGGCTTCTCCTCTATATTAGATTTATACTTTCACCAGGAACTAAATGGATATTCTACTTTCATTGCTTTCTCCGGACATTCTCCCCTTTAATCTTCATTCACATCAGTCTCACTCATTCAGACTCTCTCCCATAATTTACCCTTAAGGTTTCTACAGTCACACCTTATTAAGCCAAGCCAAGTCATGCCATGGCATACCACCTTCTCTTATATTTATAACATTGGTATCTGTGTAAGTTAAATACTAACAAAAGCAACATAATAAGGAACCAAGCCACTACCACTTACACATGTTCCTGTCTATCTTTTAGTAAATTGTGACATAATATAAACATGTGAGCATACTGTTATACTTTAATACATATATCTATCTATATTTAGAATATAACCTACTAATTAGTCAAAGTTGCTCTCTTAAGAATTCGTATAATAAATAGCTTTTGTGTTTTATGCGAGAAGTTAAATACATTTAAGTACAAGAACTAATGTGTTATATAGCTTATCAAAATAGAAAAGGAAATAGTAGTTACACAAACTACAGTACTTTCCACCATCCTATGTGTACTAATATTTTTAATAATACAATGTGTATATAATAATTTGTAATAATATGTTATAATATATAGTACTTATAGTCACAGCTGATCTTGAGTCAGAATGAAAACAGAACTGAATTGTAATTACAATGGAAATAAGGAGGAGAAAGTAGTTTGGTGTGTCTTTGATTAGTAATTCGGCTTTTCACGATTAGTCTCCATATCTGCAAATAGTGAATAAGATGTTCTTCTTCAATGCACACAACGCAGTAGTGTACTGGAGATGTATTTATCCAACTCAAGTCTTAGTCTTCCTTTAACTTCTCCATTTATATCGAATGACTTTCCTACTATTGCTAAATAATACTTAGGCGTTTAAATATACACAAGAATTGAATAGTTATCTCTCAAAAAGAAATATCTATACCTACATCATAGTAATAGTAGTTAACTTACTAAATATTAGGTAGTTAGTTAGCCAAGCTGAAACCAAAGGACAAAATATATGTTTTCATATAGAAATAGATAGGAAACTCTTTGGATAGGGTAGTGTTGTTATAATAATGTAATGTAGTGAATTGAGTAGAAGTGAATGTGAAGGAAAGTGGATGGAGTGAGTGAGATGGCTGAACTTTGTTCTCTGGAGAGACTCATCAGACAAATCCCATGAATCCAAATAGAACAATCCGAGAGGAGCCTATTCTCCACTCTATTTCCACTTTATAATTTATTCTTCCCTCATTTACTGTTGTTCTCATCCACATTCAACTGAACTCCACTGAACTTCATTCTTACTCACACACATAACATCTATTTAGTAAGAGACAATAACTAATACTCACAAATACACACATATCTCTCACCATGATCTGTACCATAAGTATAACTTCCTACTTTATATTTTATGTACATAGCACTTATTATTTTTGGCTTTTTTTCTTACTTAGGATTATTATAACTATACCTATATACTACTGTAAGCAGTATTTCAATTATATATGTATCTACAACGCTCTGATGAGATTTAATATTATTTGGATGTAGAAAATATCTTCTATACGTACTCATTCATAATGTAAATTTGTAACTAATACATTCTGCACTAGTTTTTCTAAATCCGTTTCAGTTTACATTCTGAAACTAGTACTTAGGTAAATAGAAAACATATGGGAACTATTTACTCGTATGTATAAATTTAGTGAAAAGTGCAAATTTACCCCATCTTATATTTTTCCTAGACAATCCTTTAAGTATTTACAAAAGAACCAGTGAGATGCGGTTTGAACTGGTTCCTAAGCTAACATATTTATTTATTAGAAGTAAAAGTAACCTTAGCTATATTGTAGGTATTAAGTAGTCCCGAACTACTATAAAGTGTATTATGGATGGATATCTATATTTTAGGAAGCTCCTCGTGTCATGTTCTATGATTAGAGAGAAAGTTGGCAAAGTTTCTCCGTCTCGCGATTTTGGCCAACTCATTGTCGAATGGAGGATAAATGTTTGTTTTGATGCTGGCTGTGGGATGGGATGGGATGCCATGACCAAACTAAAGCAAAAGCAACTCTTATCATCGCTACATATCATATCACTACTTATTTACTACCAAACTCCCTTTCCTCGCCAGGCCAGCCATCCCGCCCGCCCGCCTCCTATTACTTTCCTTTCCTTTCCTTCAACCATCTATTTCTCTATAAGTATATATAATACATTTCTGGAAATATATCCTATAGTATATATGTAGTAAATGTGTGTGTATATACTCTATAATGTATAATGTAATAATTCGAACATTAGTCGGATACAGTAAATAGTAAGTAGACATCCCTACGGTGTCTACCCTTCCCATCTAAATATCCCACGGTACCTAAGTAAGTAATGCAGACGTTACAGGTTTTACTGACTTACTTACCGGGGAAACTAAATATTTATTAGGTATTTAGCTATCTCACTAGGTTTTCCATTTACTATACATTTTGTACGTAGGAAGGGAAAGGAAGAAACTCTATTGTATTCTCACAATCAGTCGAACAATTTAGATGTGGTTGCTGATGGGCATGAATGATGAAATTACCTCGTTTTCTGTCCTCTCTCTCACTCTATTCTTTATTCGTTCCTTCTAGAATAGAGTTAGTGTTCAACACCAAAAAATTCGCACCCAGCCAGAAACTAAGTCAATTCAAAGAGAATTCCATAGCAAGGAGCCAACTTACATTATATCTATCTGTTCATGTGTCTATTTTTTGCAGAATCTTCTCTGTTGATGAATTTCTTATATATAAGATTATTTAAAAGATGTTTTCTTATTTATAGCTGTATAGTACAAAAAAAAAGTAGAATATAGCGTAAGGTGTAACTATTTGTAAGAATCTTGTACTTTGTATGTGTATGTACATTTAGCAAAATGTAATATACTTGCTAATATACATTTCACTTTGGTTTGGCTGCTCTTTCTACATAAATTCATTCATGGCTAAAGTGCATAGCTAAATAAGGAAGCCAGAGAGGAGAAAAGAAGAGAAGCACATGTATTACATTACACGGGTTAACAATAAGCAGAGAGTCTGATCTCCCTGCTTGGTCTCCCATGCAATATTATGGGATGACATAAGCTAAATGTATTGGAAGGAAAATGCTATGGCAAGAGTTGAGTTAGTCATCCAGTTCGTTGACTATTATATTCTTCCTATATGTTATGGATGTACATGTACATGCATAAATATACCTACCTCTACATATTGAATATCCCATCAGATAAGGAGATCACAATGTATAACGTATGAATGTGTGCCTATAGGCTATATATAGTAGAAAATAGTTTTTATACATACAATACGCACATTCATACGTGGTATTGGTATCCACCGATATTTATTTACTTACCATACATAGTTTAGTGAAATGCTGCTACAGCCCCAGAATTTACTAGATACTATTTAAAACTGATGAGCGTAGTTTTGTTCCTATCCACAATGAAAGGGACGTAACGTGTACTGTAGCTGTATTGTATATTTATACATAGTTGTACATAGTTTGTAATGTAAGTATGCATGGAGTAGAGGTTGTATTCTGTTGTATGTAACATTTGGAAAAAGTCAATTGACTTTCTCTTCTCTTGGTTTTAGCCTACTATGGAACTTTATGTTTGTATATGTATGGTATATTATGTGCTGTGGTGTGGAATACAGTGAGAGATAGGTAAGTAGGCTGTAGGTACTACATAAATAGGTACATAGGAGACAAAAGGAACAAAGGGCAATGTAAGTCAACTGTAGTCTAGGAAGAAAGTTACCGCAGGCTGTGTTGTATCCAATAGACTAGAATAATTTGAGATGTATGAGTATGAGTGCTAAAAGAAGAAAAGGCAATTTCCCCCAAAGAGCGATTTTTCTAATGAAAACTAAACAGAGGAAGTCAGTGAAAGTGGCATCTGAGAAAGCAATCTTTGGACACGGGAGCGAGCGCCTCCTTTCCAAGCTTTCACTTTATCTATCTCCCTCCATCTATTATGTACTTACACTCACCTCAACTTTCTTATAACAATTCCTTTTCTTATAAAAAATATTCTCTTCCTTTGCCAAATTCACATGGACTTATATACTTTTATAAAAATAGTGAATACATAGTGAATACAAAATGTTCTTATAAAAAGTTATTCTTATAGCAAGTGTATTTTGCTCCTTCACTTAGCATCAATGAGTATCTATGGCCTACATACACATACACATACTCACTCACTACCGACTACTGACTGCAGAAATGTATATCGAGTCAAGTCAAGTCAAGAAGTCAAAGCTCAAATTGACTAGCGCCTCTGCATTTCACCCTTTATCCTAATATTCTCTTTCCCTAAAGACACTCTCCCTTTATGTACTAGTAGTCCTACAATTGAGTTCCTCCTACATTTTTGCTCGCAAATTTGAAAAAATTGGAATATATACATTGTAGCACTCCTACTTATGTATTTAGGTAAAACAAGTGAACTATGTACATAGGGAGCATAGCAGCTAATATTATTAGAACTCTGCGAATTCTCTTGACTTTCTCCCTGTAGATCCATCACCTCATTTCTCTTTGGGTTTTGCTTTCTCCAGATTAACATAAATGCCACTCTAGTATCAATACTGCAGTGGATCTTCTACATTCTGATACATTCACAGTAGTTGTACACTCACATGAAAGGAAAACATTGATGAAGCACATACATACATACATACTTAGTAGTTACACTTGACTTGTGCATTATAACACAAGAACTTACATCTACATACACACTATACGTACATATCACATCAAGCAAGAAATTGCAACAATGCGAGGACTTTCATTTGTTATTTCTAGAAACGTTAACAAAACACAGAAGTGAAATGAAATTCTATTTCGTTTAAAAACAGTACGGTGTGAATTTATTCAGAGCTTAATAAAAGCCTAATGATTAGTACATACCTATTTGTACCTCAATACACTTTATATACATGTATACTTTATACAGCAATAACACTAGCATTATACTACTACGTTGCTCATAATAAATGAAATTACTCACTTTCACTTTCCTTTAGTATACAAGAAATGATAGCAGTATCATTCCAAGTGCGGTGTTTTCCTTGCTTTATAATAATATAGAAAGTATTTTCAGTAGTGTTGTGTAGTGTATTATAGCAAACATGTATTTTCTTACAACGGCATCAGCATGTAACATCATTTCTATTACATTGCTCCATTTCACCCAAGATTTTTATATTTTTTGCTAACAAGGAGAAATAAAAGGTTCATTGTTTTCCCCAAGAATGCACAGTACTAGTATACGGGCTGTAGTGCACTGTGGATTGTAGACACAAGGAATTTAATGTCTTTTGACCTACTTACTATTTCCACTACTTTATACTTAATACTTGCTGGAAGGATCCATCTCAGTAATAAAACATTACTATTTATTCTTACTAATGATATCAGGTCAATTGTAAAAGATTGGAGTAGGAAGAGTATCACAATTGCCGAAAGTTTTATTGTAGGTACTAGGAACTTTTTACGATCTATGTTATGTCTTAGAGTTGATGTAGAGTTTTTTTAGTGGAATGGAAACTATCTCTTACTCTTACATACTATGTAATATACCTTCATACCCACTGATAGTACATAATATATAAAAACGAAACTGTAACTATTCTTATTTACCAGGAAGGTATAAAGAAATTTTTGTCTTTTTCCATATCTATTATGGAGAAACATAGTAGAGACTCAGAAGAACATAAACAGAAGAAACAAAAGCTTTAGTGCTCGCTCCTCATCCTCGGACAACAATAAGAATCTAGGTAGCTATGTAGTAATAATAGTAAAAAAATTCGACATTTAAATTATAGATCCTTTGTTAGATTGCCCTAGGAACATAAAACAAAGACTATTAATTAATACAATGCAATTAGTAGTAACAAATCTTTACAATCTTTACAATCTCTGCTGTGATTTGACAAACAGAGATTTGATTACACATGTTACATAAACTCCCCTCGTTAACCGAGTTTCTTTTCTACACTTTACCGCAAATAATAAAGTATTAAATCATAAAGGGAGTTGAAGAAAAATAAAAAAGAGCTTACAATTATGTGCGTAGGAGACTGATAGGAAATTTTTGAAGCCGAGGTAAAAGATTAAAGTAAGTAAAGCAGAGCAAAAGCAACGGTACAGAAATTCCAATAGAAAGACAAACAAAATGTCATTCAAATAAAAATAAAGTCACGTTCCAATTTATAATACAATTTTACATTAGATCTCTGAACTCTACTTACATAACTAGAGTAATGTAAGCACAACAAATTCATGGAAATAGTAAGCAAAAGCAAATTGCTTACATTATGTTGTGTAATAGTACATGATACTATGTAGGTACCTAACTTACATAGTACTTACGTATACAAAAGGAAATAGAAATTATTTTATGTATTCACTATTGCACTGAGCGAGAGTCTTTTGTATACCCGATGAGATGAGATGGCCAGACCTGAGCTTTGGAAATAAATCTACTGGTCTACCCGATCTGTCTGAATCTTCTCTCCTTATGGATTTGTGTTGTGGCTTTCATTTCCTCAGATTTCATATATAAATAAATATTTTCTATTCTCGTATATAAATATATAAATATTTAGAATGCTACTACTACCTCCATTACACTACCTACGAAATGCATAAGGTATTCCTCGTTTGTTTGATTTGATCGTGCTACGCATTTTGCGTAGGCTAGTAGGGCTAGGGCAAGACCCCGTCTGTGTGGCTAGGTGCCTTATTGTTACATAAAGACTGTCCTTCCTTACTTACCCCCTATCTTCTTTATATTTATGCAGATTTATTCGTGAAGTGAATAACTGCGGGAAAAGTTTCAATCTGTAACTGTAGGCATATACGCTACGTACAATATATAAGTACATACCTTTATATAATTTTAGTATAGTAATATAACAATGCAAAATCTATTTTTATTGCACATGAATACAGATGTGAGATATGAAATCGGGTGGGGAAGGTATTATATAGATCAGATCTGGCCTTTCGGTGTGGGCTGTCTAATGTGATCGCTGGGGATACTTATATTACATTAGGTAAACGTATTGCTACACCATACCATATCACATACATTGTATCTGTATCCCTCGTATATATGTAAGTATACGTATAGTTTGGTTTGCTACAGATATTATATCAGTACTGATATGTAGGAAGGTATACATGACGTGCCATGTAATATGTTAGTTTCGACTGTTATGAGTGTGTGGTTTTGTGTGTGTATGCAATGCATCTCTGCTCTGGTGGGTGTGAGATGAAAAGCGATGAGATGAGATGTGCTTTGCTTTGGTGAGTCGACTTACTGAGATTAGGTGAGGCAAGAGAAGAAGAAGAAGAGATGGATTCTTTCCTTTCTTCTTTCTCCACCTAACTAATCTAATGCAACGGAACGTCATGTCCTATCATATCCACTCTTTTTATATCTCTACCTGTATATACACATAGATAAGGCTACCTAACAAGGATAAGTTAAAGTTAAGCATACGTAAATACAAGTATGAGGTGTGGATTTTGAATTCTTCTATGTACATATGCATGGATACTGATATATAAAAAATAAAGGTATCTATGTGTAGTATGTACATAGGAGATGTGTATTTTATGTAAGGAGTGTAAAGTGTAAGAGATTCTAATTGAGGGAAAGCAAAAGGGAAGCATGCAGGCTGGCAACCCTTTCATTGGTTTGCTTTTGCTTTGCTTAGCTTTGCTTTCCTCTCCTTTGGTTTCTCATGAGGATATTAGGTGTCAATTTTAGAGAGACAAATCGGTTCATCGAATTGCTTTCCGAACATTTATGTTGATTTATCGGGCAAGATGGAATCTGTCGAAAACAACAAATCTGCCCACAGTCCCACACTCTGAAAAACTTTGAAATATTGAGAGACATTATACGTGTTCCGAAAATAAAATCATGTTCCCTCTTTGTGCCTAGTTTATTATTGGCAAAGGACATCCACCTATGTAGTACATACGAGTACAAACCTACATAGCTATAGCTGTGTGTCCTTGGAAATATCCTGTAGCTTTGGCTTTGGCGTTGGCTATTTTATTTTAGGTGGGTTTTAGGTGGGTTCCATTTTTAGTTGTATTATAATGGTAAGTAGTTGGTTTCAGATATCTAATACTATTATAAGATCAGATTTGAGTTGAGTTATCTTACATAAAATCACATACACATAGAATGACAACATACAATTTATTTACATCTTACATTTCTTTCCACAATATTCTATACATAATACATTCTGCTCCTGTACAGATATATTTATTTACTCCTGTCGTCAATAAAAGAAATGTCCAAAAATAAATAAGTAGAAGTATGGACCCACATTGAGCCTTATATTAGCAGGCCGTCTTTGATATATCCTTGATACAGATGTATTTAGTTTATGTATGTATACTAGTATACACAAAGCACCTAAATATATTTCAGATTCTAAATAACATTACTAGGCAGTACAGTACACCTACGTTATGAAATGTAAGTATTCGATTGAAGAAATCAAATGAAAGAATAAGAGCAATTTCTGCAACAAAGTTCCAGATTCTTCTTGTTTTTCTTTCGTCGAGTTCAATTCCCTTTTCTCACCGAATCGCTTGATCTGGTTTCATAGTTGTTCTGCCTTATACATTACTTACACAGCATTTGAAATAAGACAAGAGCAGCATCCCGCAGTCTAACATTCAAAAAATATCGCAAATCCTTCGGAATCTAATGGAAGTCGACTTGATTCATCTAGAACAGATAGTCAAGTCAAGTCAACTCAACTCAACTGATGCCAAGTGAACTGAGGGCGACTGAACTAACATAATATAAGTAGTACTAAAAGTACCTTACGCTAACGTTACGTTCCGTTAGTATTTTGTGATACAGAGAAAAGTATGCTTGTAGTTCATAGGTATTGAAATGGTGAATTTGTGTGTAGAGAGATTGGGATGTTCGTTTTTCCGTAAATGCCTACATATTCCCTTAACGATGATTTATCGATTGAATTCAACTGGACGGAAGAATTCCACTGATCGTGAGTCCTTCACCTCCAATACACTACTGTTCTATGTTGTGTAGGTATATGCACCTATTACTATTTCATAGAAATCTCTAACTCTTCCTCAATGCAGTGTACCTACAACTGTACTGTGTACGTAAAATATGTTGCACTTCTATTTCGCAGAACTACATTATCTACCTATGGGTATACTCTGTATATGTATTTTTGAGAATTTTGAATTCAGATACAGGGCACGTAAATATAACTCTCTGTTGTTTAGGTCGACTTGACTTTAGCTTTAGCTTGTATTGCTTAACCTATTGCATAACAAATTAAAACCAAAACCAAGTCCTGTTCAGAAATTCAACTCAACTCTAATGCAATACTCAAAGATGAAATAATTCATTAGGGAAAGGGAAAGGGAAAGGGAGGGAGAAGATAAGTAAAAGTGTATTATGTAGAATGCAGAATGAATTCAATTACATATTACAGAATAGTATAACTAACGTAACCTAATGTAAGTTCCTCACATAAGAGATGCATAAATATAGAGAATGTATTCAAAGCATTGTAGTGTACTGTACATGCATTGAACATACCTTGGAAATTTTCCCCGATGGGAATTCCAACTGTTAATTGTGCTGTGTGCAGCTGTTAATTTAAACTCTTCTCTTCTGTCAAACTTATGCAATAGTTTAGCATTCTATTCTATTCTCCTATACTATTCTCTGTACAATACTATGGATACAAAAGTGAATCACTACACAAATTCCGCTGCTCATCTTCAGTGTTGTGTTATTCTACTAAATGTGAGCAGTGAGCAATGCATTATCTCGTGTTCTTCAAATTTCAAAGCCACGTGGAATGGTTGTGCACTAAAATATACACAAAATTGGTTTACAATTCACTTTACTAGATAAAATGCAAATAAATCGGGAATAAAATTATTCTATAATGATCCTTATGCACGCATACTTGAATATTCTTACTATTTATTGTTACTTACGTAGTGCAGTATTATGTAAGTACAGTAGTGTGCTCAAAAGTTTAAAGTTTTCCATTCTCATGAATGAATGAAAGGAACCTACATAAATACTCTTTACCGTCTGCATTTGAGAAAATAATAAATCTTAATATGTTGATGCCTACAAGAAAGAAACACATCACAACGTGATCTTCACCACACCATTGCATTGACTTATGTAGGAAGAGTCTCTTAAGAATAAATCTGAATGGAAATGGAGTTTTCTTTCAGAAGTGCAGAGCACTGCTCTGTAATTATGTAAAAGAGAGCGAGCAAGACGCCAACGCCAAACGAAGAAGAAGATAGTTATACTTATCTAAAATTATTAGTTATGTATGTAAACGTAAGTATAAGGAGGATAGAGATGCAGATAGAGATGAGATGAGGATAAGTAAAGTAAGTAAGTAAGTAACTAATAAGAAACTTGCCTATGGTAAGTTGGTGAGTGAATTTGCTCGAGTTAAAGTAAGTTGCATTACTTTACTTACTGAGAGTTACATACTAAAGATAAAGTTAGCAATGTGTGTGGGAGAGGAGCCAAGAAAAACAAAGTGAAGGGAAAAGCAAGCAGGCAGGGCCAAGCTAAAGCTAACTAACTAACTAACCCGCCGACAGATCATAATACTCATCCAATGAATATCTATATTTTGAGAAAACATGTGGAATTTAAAGGGCTTTTTGGCTTTCATTGCCTTGATTTGGAAATTATTGTTCGAGTTTAGTTGGAAGGCATTGGCTGAGAGCCACAGCCACACTCACCAAAGCAGAACAGAAGAGGAAAAGCTAAGAAGCTAAAGTCAACTCATAACTAACGTACATAACATAATATCTCTCAATAGGAAATCTCTATATTTGTTCTTCGGAGAACTCCTGCGAGGCATTCGGAAGACAAATGGACCTAATTATGAGTAAATGCCTCGACTTCCCGACTATCTTAACTAAATCTTTTCACGACTGACTCCATTCTTATAATGTACTGTACTGTATTATACGCAAGTAATATAATTCATAACATTCCTCTCTCTCCTATGTAGCACAACCAACATAATAACTTAAAATAGTCCAGCAATAGAAAATATATGCAGACTAATCCAAAATGGCAAGTGATCATTTAACATTTCCTCCGCTCTTGTTCCTGTTCTGACTTATTTACTATTTCTAACTAACTGTAACTACAATTATGAGTTATTAGTCAATGTTGGCTATAGTTCATAATAATGAACAATATTTTTAACTATATATCATTGTGTAATGCGTAATTCTCCAAGAATCTTGACTAGACACATACAGCGATTTAAAAGTCTACAGTCTACAGTCTCCACCACCAACCAAACAAAGACCGCATTTATAAATATTTTGGTAAGCCACGCCGAAAACTTTAAAATCTTGATATCTTTTATATTTCCTTTCATAAATACGTATGTGGATACATAAATAGATACACATGTACATACATGTGGTTGTGGTAGTTAAAATCATAAATGCTCTCTTTAAAAAGGTTACGGTTTAATATTATGAGAGACTTAATCTACATGCATTAAAACCCGCACTCTGTACTTATATGAAAAAAGGTGTATACTGTACTTACTGTATATCTGTATATGTCCAGGGGTCTAGATTTAGTTGAAAGTTATTGTATTGATCAACGTAAGTAAATTGTTGCTTAACTTACTACGTGAATGTCCTGTAGATAAAATGTTAATACTACATATACCTAAATACAGATAGTATGTAGTTTTGTTGGTAGAAAGAAGAGAGTTGTAGCATATAATGGGTGGCGGGTGCACAGACGGAGTAATAAAGGATGAAGCTAAATAAGATTGAAGCCAAGCAAGGCCAGGAAGTTGAAATAGTGGAAGAGGGCGAATACTGTTATGAGTACGAGGGGAGGAAAAGCAAAAAGAGATTCAGAGCAGACAGAGATCGAGATAAAGAGTCCAAAGAAGATTCAAGAGCAAGTTTCCATATTTTTCCTTCTTCATGTACTACAGTGCCATTAAGTACGAGTAGTGGAGGATAGAGATAGAGTTGTTATATACTTAGAGAGCAGTGAGAAGATCAGGAGTCATGGCAGTGCAGTAGTGCAATGGCAATACCTAGTGATACGAGGGTGACCTTTTCCGTTGTTTATGTTCCCAGAAACATTTCTCGAGGATCTTTATGAGGCGAAGAGTCTTGTAAAGTGTAGGGGCCCCACTCTACACCACGTTTCATCACTTAAATTCGTTTCACTCACTCACTTCACAACTCACAAGAAATTAGGGATCTTATTTCTTATACAAACCATACTCCCATCTCCATTTGATGACTTCTGTCAGCAACCTTATGCTAAGGCTACCTAAATGTTAGTCCATCCATTCATTCATCCTTTCAAATTTCCATCCCATAAAACCGTAGCACGCATATCTCTACTCACATGCTTAACTTATTACACAAAATCTCTCATCACTCCTATATAATATCACTAATTCTCTTCCCAATAATCCATAAATGTTCCCATATATCATAAATACCATTTTATTTTCCTTTACATAACATAAAAATGTCTTTTCCGAATTTGTAGTACCTACTGTTGACAATACCACACAAATAACTTAAATTACTATACGATTACATTTTCGAAAAAAGTTTGCGAAAGATCTCACAATTCTAATTAAAATGTGTATTGCAACACAAGCAGTATGTATTACAAATCCCCACATAATAGACCCCTTATGTTTCTAATAAATTTTTCTAATTTGCAGACAAATATTTTTATGGAGTTTTTAAATATTTACTACATTTTATTTCTGCCTAGTACTTTAAATGAGATTTTTTTAAATTAGTTTCTTTACTGTAGATATTCCGCTTTAGAATATTCATCCCATAATATATTTTTACAGCGAAAGATTGAGTTTGCAACTATTTCAGTAACATAATCCAAGCGAGAAGTTTCCAATCCAAAAAGTAATATCATTCTACAGATTGTGAACTAAAAGTAAGTTTTCCACGTGCGGTATTCGTCTACACTAGGAACGTAGTGTAGAAAATAGTTAATAGAGACAGTCGTAGTATGTGTTGGTTGGTATTTTATCTTTTAGGTTATAATTGTAGAATGGAGGATGAGATTTATCCATTTCTCCCCGAACCGAACTGGTAAATCAAGTGATGGTAGTGAAAAGCGTGTTGTATGTGTAGAGTGTAGTGTATGTGTAGTATGTCTGTGTACGTGTACATCTCTCAGAGGACATGATTCGTTGCGATTAGCAGATTTGGAAAATAGTAATGTAGTTTGACTAAAGTTTCCAGTTTTCTTGAGTTGGGAATCGATTAAAGAACTAAAGTTGAATCTGTGGTCTGGTGTGGTGTGGTGTGGCCTGGCGTCGCAATACCAATACTCATCCTGTCCTTTACCTACGTACACGTATAATGTGTACATATAATATAATATAAGTAAGTAGTGAGGAAAGCTAAAGGCGAAGACAATGGATAGTTGTGAGTAAATCCATGTGGATAGATGGATAACCATATTGAATCGAACTGACAAAAACTTTTGCTTTCCTTGGCATGGCTCTCCAGCAATAAATTTCCCGTTGTTAGTCACCTAAATCCGTTATCTTAATGAATTACTGGGTTTCATCTTCTTGGCTTGCCTTAGCCCAACTCAGCCAAGCCAAGCCAGCAGCTCAACCCGCTCCTCTTCTTTCCCATCAACAAAATCGCCTTGTCTGTCAGCCACGAGAATTATCTCCAACTCAGACTAAGCAAGGAGATTCTGTATTCTGTCGGATGCGATCGTGGTGCTGATTAACTTAAAGGGTGGAGGTTCTCTGCTTTTGCTCCAGATACTCCAGATACTATACCACTTTCTTCTTTTCATCCATTACGATTAGGATTTACTCGTTTAGTTCAGTTTACTTTACTTTACTCTACTTTATACACATGTCCTCTGTTTTCCCTACTCCTATCCTATCCTATGCAAATCGGAAATAAAATTCTAGTTTCATCTGTCGAACTTAAGTAGGTACTAAACTCAAATGTGCGTGTCACTCACTCTCTCACTTCTACGTTCTACGTACGTATCTCTATCTATGTATTAGTAGTATGTATTTACAACAGATATTTATCTTTCGATGCACACAGGAAGGAAATACTCACAGAATACTACGTAAGGGTAACTATTTAACAGGGTACTTGAGGTTCAAGAGTTTACATCTCATTTTGGCATGTCTCTTCTCTTCTCCGAATGCAGCTTACAGTTTACAGTTTACTTGGAAAAGAAAAACACAAAGTCATAGATAATAGTACGTTACGGAAAAGCAGAACCTAAATCTACTTAACTTACTCCTGATAGTTATCTCGATTAATTTATGGGAGTTCTCTCCTTGGAGATTAGATACCAACACAAATTCACATTCACATACCTTCATTACATATTCATGCAACTTACATTCATTCATTCCTGCATGCATTCATTCGTTGCATGCATATATCTGTATATGCCTAGCTAATAAGCTACATTAGTGGCATATAAATAGTGTGCATAGGAAATAATATTGTAAATGTGTGGTTCTTGCTTGGTTTCTGATTTATCACGGAGAAGATGAAATAATTTTGGGTTTAAAATAGAAACCGACATCCGAAACTATTGGGCTTTATATATTTGTGTGTGTATACTTACCTTAGAAATATACATATTTACATATTTATGTATAACAAATATTAAGGTGTAACTTATTCTGTTTCTTGAGTTATAATAAGTTTGTAGTTGTAGTGTATTGTATTGTAGAGTGTAGAGTAGTAAATTTATGAAGTCTTCTTATGGAATATGATTTGGGTTGCTTTCCTTTGCTCCGCTGAATCTCTGTTCCGGGTTCAATTATAAATCCTGTTCAACTTGCTATTCATGTATGAATTTTCTAATGAGACTCGCTATTCGATTAGAAAGTGGAGGAGGACGGAGGGGAGAGGAGGAAGGCGAAGATAGAAAATTTGATTTCATTGCTTTCACTAACTACATTTCATATGTGGTTTCCCTTCCTTCCTTTCCTTGCATTTGACTTTATATCCTCCCCGCTTATTTAGAATAACTAGGGAAATGCATTTTCTACATCCCTGACTTATTTCTCGGCCTTCCTCACTATACTACTACAAGACAGACTCTTGGCGCCCCTTATTCCTATTTATATATGGAAACCTTTTGAGAATACACAATTGAGACACTACACTACAGAACTACAGACTACACTAACTACTAATACTAATGATAAGTATTCATTAGAATCCATAGAAACTTTCCGAGAACATGAACTTGTCATCACTCCATCTTCAACTCATTCCAATCCAATTTATCTGCCAACACAATTAGCTGAATATATTATGCCACGGGACAAGTTATAATTGTAATGCAAAGCATTACATAACACAAGCAGATATAGGAACCTTAAATACGTACGCACAAGAGTTTTACATAAGACCGCAATAAAATTTATCCGCCCGCTCTGGAAAAAAGCATTTATCTTTTTTAAAGCTGCGATAACAATAACAAGAGTTTTTTAGGAAGTCGGCACACTTTTTCTTAATCTTTTTTATTTACTTAATTGGCATTTGATTACCTAAACGACAAATTTAGTGCCAAGTGCCTATATATCACGTTTTGCTTAATTAGAGTGCGTGTTACAGTAGTCGAAGATTTTTATAGGCTGTCTTCTTTGGGCCTGCATTTTTTTTGCCAAGAAAAAAGTTTTTGTGAAGCGCAAATTCCTAATTATGCTTTTTATAATATTAGGCAGGTATGTGTTTCTAAATTATTTATCCAACTTGCAACGCTGAATTCATTTATATTGTTGTGTAGTATACTTGGACTTGTTAAATGTTAGATTATTCGTAGTAGCGAATAGTATGTTAATTTATGTTTTAATTGTTATTTAGTAAGGCACACCAAAAATGGAACTATCATTTAACAATTATAACCATGTATCCCAAATATCAATCTATTTTGGTATTTAGTTGGCAATTTTACACGTAACCCAAAAAATTATAAATAGCGTCTAGTTGTTATTTAGAATTTTCTGTGCCTACATTAGATTTTTTATCGGCATATCTCATTTACTACTAGTCGTTGCATAAAATTTTCATATTTGTGTTTTCATACATTTTCAAATTAAAGCTTCCAAATGTACCTTAAGTGTCGTATTACACTGTACTCATGTATACATGAGTGGATGCATGACTCATTTCACTTTGTACATGTAAAGCAAAAGTTTTCCACTCGTCTTTGCAGCAAGTGGTTACAGCTCTAATGATTTCTGTTTGAATGTACTTCGATGTTCTACATGCACAAAAAGTAAATCAGATTATGCTAGATCGCATTATTGCCTTTTTATACTTTTCAATGGATTTCTAGTGGCTAGTACTTAAATGTGTTTGCAAATATGCTGCCACACTCTTACAGTTCATAAAAGGTCACACAAAATTATAATGAGAATACAAATAGACATTCTAAATGGGTAAAATATATAGTACCATCTTATATTAGAGATAAATAATATGTGAGGTATCCGTAGTCATATAATATTGAAAGCCTCTAGAAACTGTTTAATATTCAGTTTAACTGATTGTCAGTTCAGTTCACTAAATTTTGTGTTTGACAAACGATTAAACGAAGTACCTCACTTCAATTCTTATTTTATTACCTTCTCACACAATACATACGTATGCATATACCTACTTACCTGATAGATACCCATACTTAAGTAATATATCTTTTTACTACTTATATTATGTCAATTACAGCTTTA
>JAQFYC010004136.1:0-18206 GCA_034694165.1 Tomocerus mixtus | reverse complement strand
GAGAACGTCTATGATTTTCACAAGTGAGTGGAAGTGAATGAGGAGTTAAAGTGAGCAGTTGAGTCACAATTCGCGACTCACAAGCAATGTGGCATGGCACGGAATGCATGGCAGGCGAAGTGAACAAGCAAGACCGCTGCCGTGCTGAGTTTTTCACAAAACAGCCGAAATGAGTGACGGAGTGACTTAAGGTTAAGGCTTAAAGGTATATCTCATCTCACAGGATCTAAAGTATATATCTCAGCTTATTCGCTAAAAAAAGAAAAGAAAAAATTTCAGCGTTTCGACAACGACAACTAAAGCAGCGCGACTAAAAGAGTCAAGTTGCATTCCTTGACTTCAGCTTGTGTGCATGTCGTCTGTCGCGGTTTGGTTAGGTTTTGTGTAGAAAAGTAGGTACTATTGTTAGTTGGATGAAAATTGTATGCCAACTACCAACCTCTATAGATAAAGTGGTAGTTTATGCACAAAATAGTCTAAAGTGTGTATAGAGCATATTTCTCAAGGAAATGCATAAGATGCATAGAAATGGTAATACTTAAGTCGTGGATATGTACAATATAATAAAAATGTGGGATATAGTTATAAAATATTCGTAAACGGAAGATGCTTGAGAAATGTATGTATTTATATGGGTGTATAATATAAAGGCAAGATTTCTTCCTTCCTCTCTGCATATTCTTATTTCAGTTGAGTGACGCTCACAAGAGGTGAGCCGTGAACTCAGCTGAGTTGAAAATTTGGCATTTTCCTCTTACATTCGTTTTCGTTCCTATTGGGTTCTAAGTAGTAGGAACTGGAGTAATATTTCTTTTTGTGGTTTTCTGAGTGTAGGTATTGCTTTTCTGCGGAAGGATAACGGTGACACAGCCACAAAGTACACTCGGCACTGTCTAGTGTGCTACTTGTACTTTTACGTGCAATTCTTCACAGGATTTACTTATTCTTATTCTAACTATATAAGTGTACTATGTATGCTCTATATAACTTTATGTACATTTATATTGCAAGAAAGGGATAAGAATAAAACTGCGTGTTAGTGTTAGTTACTGGAGTAGTAGTACTTTAGCGTATATATGTATACTATACTAAAGTATTGGCTTGTAAATATGTATGTATATTATATTGATTTGCGAATTTGACTAGCTCTTCTATTTCTTTAGTAGTATTTTCGACAGAGCTGAATTCAAGTGAAGGGAAGGAATAAGGAAAGAAAGGAAAGTCACTCTGCATAAGAAATGAGAACATTTTAGACGATCGACTGCATGGGTGTCGTGCAATGTAAAATGTAATGCAATGGATCGAGCTGATCGTGAGCTTTCTTTTTTCCGTTCTCTCTTCTACAGTACTACTTTACTTCTCTCTATACTTATGTCGATGGCTCTAAGGTAATCTTTAACGTGACTAGTTCTATCAAGTGTGCCCTGGTCTGGTCTGGTTAGGTCTGGTCTGGCTAAGTATTATCTGTAGCACCTACAAACCTTTAGGTACTTATAATATATATTCTTCTAGGTATTACGTTAGTTTAGCTTAAAACCTGTATGTAGTATGTACTTAGTCTTCTGTATCTTTTTAGTGTGGAATTCTATACTAAATATAGAACTACTCATTCGACTATGAATGTATTATAAGAATTCTTATGTAACAGTTTCGTACTAGTGTGTGAATGTGACTCCTTTACTTTCGATAAACTTCCGCATGGAAACCGACTAACCAAAGTGGTGAGTTCTCCTGGAATGCCAATAAGATCCTAATACAAATAAAAAGAGTTTAAGCTACTCACATCACACTAACCACAATGTTATGGAATTTCTCCATACTATTCCTGGCCACACAGTACCAGACCACTACAAAAGATTCACTCAATTTACTCTGTCGTTAATACACACGTGCAAATTCAAATCCTTATTTACACACACACATACAACCTGCAGATGAATATAACTGACTTAAACTTCACTTTGCAGTTTTATTCATTATTATTATTATTATTACATTCAACTAATAGGTTTAGTACATGTAAAATCATAATATATTAATATGGCTTAATTGGCTCCATAAAAAACTCAGTTTGCTATAACTTTTTGACTTACTTTACCATAACTTTACTCACTATGCCAAAACAGTATCCAAAAACCAATTAAAGGTCAGTAATTAGTTATTTAATCACTTAAAAAACGATTAATTATTGATTAGGTATTTGTAATGCCAAGAAATATAAGCCATATCATATTTTGCCAATACATCCATTGACATATTAACAAAATTGTGAATGTGTAATTTGTAACTCAAACTGAAATTTTAGTAAAGAATGCAATTATTAGACACATACCTAGGTATTTGTATATAAGAAACAGGAAAGTGCCATATGTACTAAATATACTATCTTTGGAGTAACAATATTAAAATGTTTTATAACATTTCTATTCAATTGCAGTTTTGAATGAGTCTTTACGAATATAATTCTTTAATGGGCCCCTCTTCGTAGTATTTTCATCGTTCACTTTAAAGAATCAAACTATCTATAATACCATAATACATGCCCACAGTCGAAGCCTATAAATGCAATTAAGTATGTTTACAACTTATGTAAGTATAAGCTTGAGGATTATAATAATCGTATACCAAATAAATTCTAGTTGCATTGTTAGCGAAGTAAGCATAACACTATTTTGTTCAAAAATCAAAAGAGCCAGACTTGAACTCTGTTGCTGCATTCTGCAATTATTTTTAATCTTCTTTGTATGTAATATAATAAAACATAACAGCTAGAGCAGAGGACAAGGGTTGTTACGTAATGTTACACGTCAAAGGAAAGTTTAAACTTCAAATCCTTTCTTTGACATGGAAAAGTCGGAAATGTCAACATAGTATTTCTTTGATAGGAATTTTTACAAAGGTACAAAGAATATCTTAGTCACTAACAAAGTGTATGTTGAAGCAAATGCTAAAGCAAAAGCAAGCAGCTTGCCTTTCATTTACTTTACTACACATAAATCCGTATTATCCTTGTTAGACTATGTATGCCATGGTGCAAACTACAAAGACTATTATAATAGTGAATGAGTTTGTGTCATGTGGACAGGATTCCTACAAGTTTTGAGATATAATGAATATTTGAGATGTATTCGCATAACGTGAGTCAAAGTGAAGTCAAGCCAAGTCAGAAGTCGAATATGCATAGTAAAGTAAAGTAAAGGAACTAAATTAACTCAAAGGGTTGCTTTCGCTATGACATGGCATAGGGAACTTATAACTTATACGATCCACGGCTCAATGCCTTCCCTCAGTAGGTTTTACAATGTCATTATATAGATGAACAATGTTTGACCTTCTTAGTGCTGCACTTTACCACGTAGCAGCTAGCTAACTAACTAACTAGTAAGATTACAACTGGTATTACTACTTACTTATATAGATTAAGATACCCCTTGGCCCTTTCATGTGGCTATAACCGTATAACCCTGCAAATAATTTATACCCGAGTGAAGTATAACTTTGTGGCGTGATCTGACATTGTGTCTATTAACTAAGCTACTTGTAATTACTAAAGACAACTAATGTAGCAGGCATTGGCTGGTCTGGTCTGGCATGGCATGACATAGAATAGGAAAACTAGCTTTATTCCTTGTAAATACATAGTATGAATATGGTACATAAGAATAAAGTTCATTTTCGTCTAAATATAAGCATAGGCTAACTTAGAAGTGATGAGGAGGAAGTTCCTGAGTACATTTCCAAGATAAATACTACATTTGCACAAAGAGGAAACCATGAAATGAAGAGTTTTGTTTGAAGCGAAGCCGAAACAGAGAATCGACAGCCAAAACAAAACAAAACAAAACACCAAATCAGGGTTGTAAGTTGTATTTTGAATTATGTGTTGTCTAGTTATGCAGTTCCAAGCCCGTTCCTAGTCCAGACACAAACAATACAATGACAAAAGTTTGTTTCATTTCCGTTTGCTCTAACTTCATGGTGTTATGTTGTGATGAAATCATTCGGTGCATGTTGCAAGAACTACTTAAAGTATTTACTATTTAGCCCTGAGCTTTATACACAGACTATAAAAGCTTTTGTTTCTACTAAGTATTCTAAAAATTAAATATAGTTGTAGCCTTAGTCAGCAATATTACTATTATCATTCTAGTAGTAGGTGCATTCTCAGGGAAATTATATATAAAATGTTGTGTAAATAGATTTAGTGTAGTATACCTATTACCTATTGTAGAATTTATGGTTTTTATGATACACTTATAAAAGGAATTGAATAACTAATTGGCATTTATTAACCAACATTGAATACTAAATAAAGATATGCGTTACAAACAGTAGTTACTCTTAATGTCAATTTAGACATTGATATTACAGATGCAAAGGGTGTGGAACGATCTAATTATCATTGTTTGTGAAAAAATTGATATTGTATTAAAATTAATATGCGATTTTAAATAAGTCTAAAGTACTAAAATTTTATTAGATCTGAATGTTTTAAATATATTTCATACATAATACTCGTAGCAACAATTGGATGTCACCACCATCAGGGGTCAAAGAATTGGCTCCTGTGTCTTACATGCACTAATATTAAGTAATGACTATGCATTGCTATTGTATTGCAGAATGTATAATCTATTAGTAGTGACTACCTAGATATATACTTTACCTTGAGAAACGTCGTCATTCGATTCAGTACAACAACCAATGCAATGTAATACACTCAGAAATTTTTTAAATAGGGCAATACGTTACCTTAATTTAGTCTACAGAATGTTAATCGCCATTATATACGTACCTGTAATACAAAAAAACAAATTACATCATTATTATTATTATTAATTATGTTGTACAGTTAGTAATAGTTTCATAGGATTAACTTTCCATATTAATGGACTTTCTTGGAATATTTCCTCTAACCAACCAAATATTTTACTTAAATGCAGATGCTAGGGAAAACATACTAACTGCACGAAATTGGCTTGGATACACCTAACTTACATAATATATTATTTAAATTATAGAATGTAGCTGAATAAGTTGAGGCGTTTATATCTGTAATTTTATTTTCCTAATAGAACTATATAGTTGAGGGAAATAAAAGTGAAGGTATTATGTAATTTAACTCATTGCAATATTCATCTGTGCGTTTATCTGCTGAAAACAGAAGATATCTTTTTGATCTATCTGTATGCATTAAAATTAGCAATCTCTATCTGTAATAACTTTACTTAATTATAATGTGAGCCACAAACAAAACTCTCACTTCAACTTTTGCCATTTCCAGTGTCTTTTAAAGAGAAAACCTTTCCTTTGATAAAATAAGTTGTTTGACTCAGATGAGACCATGGAACTTTATATTTATAAGTAAATGTCTACTGTACTGTAAGTAGAGGTCCTTGTTCTTGTATAGATAGATGATGGATCTACATAGGACTAAATACATACATTATAAATAAATATCATATCAGAGTGTTTGTTGTTGGTAGTTGTTGTTAAGTTGATTATGATTCTGATCTCAAGTTAGGACATTTGAAGAGAATTTAGCTTTGCTTTGGTTTTGCAGTTTGCAAAGTGAGTAAGTAGTTAATGTAAGCTCAGAGAGTCAGGAGAAGAGTGTTTGGAATTTGATTCGCAACCTTAATTTCCGCTTGGAACAGAATCTAAATTGAAAAGTAGAGCTGAGAGTGAGTGATGTGATGTACGTAATGGGGCGCATACAAAATATTGCAAAGTTTTGAGAGCTATTTGGTCCACTGGGTACCATTCTCATCTTTATCTTCATCTCTCTTCTCCATAAATAATATCTTTGTGTATTTCTCCTCTTTCTTGAGTGCATTTACTTTTGTTGTACATACATAGCACCTATATGTATACAGAGACAGAAATAGCAATATCACATCAGTAGAATATCTGTACAATAGTAGCAGTAGTAAGTAGCAGAGCAGTTAGCCTAACCTATCTTTTATGTTTTTCCCTATGTATGTAATGTACTTCCTAGTAGGTATCATCTATTTACGTAAGTTACAGATACAGATAGCACTGTCTTAGTTATTTACAGTCTATTTACCACACATAGTGTCTTTATAGTAGTCTCAGCATGAATGCATGTAGTATTGTATGTAGTTATAGTAAGTTTTAGTAGTGGGTAAGTGACTAAAGTGCACATCTCTCTATTCTCTATACGTTCTTAGTTCATTGTGATAGAGAGACAGAAGTACAGATTGTAGCTATTTTCTTGCTTAGAAATAAATAGATAGATACCTAGAGGACAGAAATTGTATAGAACAGAGAGAACAGAGGAGAACATGTAACAATAAGTCTAGTAACAAACCAAGAAACTTCTTCTTCAGCCAAACTCGGGCAGAATACTCAACTCAGCTCTAAAGAGTCAGCTCAAGTTTCCTTTCTGCCCTTCAGTCAAAACAACATACTAATAATATCACTCACAATGCATCTCTCTATATCCTTACATTGTGTGTGATCCTATTTAGGTAAACGTACATATATATACTAAAGAAGTTCTTACTTATATAGTATACACAGAAAGTAATGTAGCCGAAACCACAAAACTTTTCTCGTGACAACATTTCACGGGATAAAAGTATACAGACATTTTCACTTGTCTACAGGACAGACACGAACTACTCACTCTCTTGTCAGTATCTTGAATCGCACGCTTTATTTTCGGGAAATATAATATGAGTACATAACCGCAAAACGCAGTTAGTGACATTACTCTGTGTGATGTGATACAAGCTGCTCCAGTTTTCGAGTTTCTTCTTGCTTGTGGTCTATAAGTTCCATTTTAACATTTTATGAATGCCATGTACCTTACATACGCTGCACTCAACTACGTTACGTTATTTTACGAATGTATTTGTGTGAGTGTGATATGCACTACTTTAAGGAATATACAGATAAATTCTTATAAAAATTCTTTACTTACTGTAAATGGATGCAGAATAGGAATGTATGTATGTATGTACTATGTGTATGTACGTACTCTAATAAAGTTCATTGTATAAATCCGCCATTTCGGCAAATTGAGGAAAGCTCTTTGCATTTTTTGCTAAGCTGCAACTTTATGATGATGTGCGTAGAATTAAATAGAGGATTTTCCGAATTGAGTTTACATTGGCGTAAGCTTCTTTCCCTGACTTTACTTTACTTCAATTTACATTACTTTATTTTAGGGACTCTAGTCTACTTCTTCTCGTTTTACATGAATAGCTTAGCTATGCATATATGTACATTGTACATACATACACAAATACATACTTACAATCCTTACAATAGTGTCGCGGTGTGGCGACCACATTTTCTACCTCAAAGCTTGCGACTCACAAGAATTCTACAAATCCATTTGATAGTTTCACGCTAGAAATTCTGCGGAATTTTAACAGTAAGTTTGCGGAGAATTTTCCATCTTAATTTGACGAGTTTTAGTCATTTACCATTCCACTACTGTAAACTGTAGCATAATGCTAATGCAAAGCGTGTGTACGTGTGGAGATGTCTCTTTTGTTGTGCTTACTTCATTTCTATTTTAAGAAAAACTAATTTCCTCCAGTTGTCTTTTGCTTTTCATCTGTGTAAGCAAAAAACAATGATGGAAAATAAAGTTATATATTTAGGCACGTAAATACATTATATAAGCATACTATACAATACATCCATTTAAATGTAACCTTATATGCCTTACTATTAGTATTATCTAATTTGTATGTAGGGGAATTGAAAGAAAGGATAAAAACAATAAGCGTGTGTTAGTGAATATATTTTCTGACTTTTGGTGTGTGTGGTGCAGAGAATCAAGAAAGGAATTTCTTATAAGTAGATAGACAAGAAACTTAAGAGAAGTGAAGTGGAATGGATAGGGAAAAAATGTGAAAAAGAGCAGAAGCCTTTATTTAACGCAAGATTCGTTTCATTTGTATCTAAACGATTGTAAATTTTACTTACGCATTTAGCCAAAGATAGTTATAGTTCTCTTACTCCACCGTAATACCTAAAAGCTTCTTTTAGCAATTGTATACCTGTCTAAATTATATCTCTCTATATACTTAGAAGGGAACTTCCAAATACAAATACTGTAGATAGCAACCTACCTACTACATTTCCAAAAGTAGACAAAAATAATTGACGCACGGGTTTCCTTATCTTCGTCCTACTCCCACTTAAAGACATACAAACATTACACAATATTTGTCGGCTCCCTGAAGTAAAGTTAGTAAAGTAAGTAATGTAATGTAGTCAGTCACAGTCGCGGTACATTTTACATACAGATAGACAATGTACACAGAAGCACAAAAAATACAAGTACAACACAACACACTTTTTCGGTTAAAGCTCCAACTTTATTTTTAGTTAAAGCTTTTATTTACAAAATATGTCTGCGTACAGAGTTGACATAGTCGAAAGAGTTTCCTACGCACATAAATGGTTAGTTCAGTTCAGAGAGAAAAATGCTAATACATATTGCACTATAAGTATATACAAGATAAAATAGCCAAGTGAGAGAGAAATATGTTGAAACTATGACCCTGTCACCGAAAAGTGAACTTTTCCACTATTACATAGCTTAGAGGAGCAGAGCACTTTCCCAAAAATTCAAATTACATCTCATTGGAGAATATATGTGCATAGCATAGCATAGGCTATAGGATATATGGAGAAACAACAGTTTACAGTCTTTACAGTAAAACGTGAATTTTATGTAGCACAACCAAAAACCAAGTTAACTCAAACTCTAGTCGCTAGCTCGGCTCTGAAATGAAGATTCTCTAGAAAAAGCTAAAGTCAAGTCAAGTCAGCAAAGTGCGTAACACAATGTTGCGTAAGTAAAGTATCGTCCAAAGACCATACTTACATAGAGACAGACAGAAATGTTATTACATTAGTATTACACTATTATGTATAGTAGTAGAGACGGAAGAAGACACTAGTGCTAAGTTAAGCTAGCTGCTCACTTCCAGTTAGACAGCAGAATCTAGACACGCACTTATCTTTAGACATGCACTACTATAAATTCAGTAGGATAGATACACTTAGCAGTGACATCCTACAGCAGATGTTGATATGGACGTTTATGTTATGTCATAGATAGCCTAATCTTACCACAAATGCCAATATACAAGACGTACACCAAAAATCCCTTCTATGGAACTTTCATTGCTTAACTTCTCACTTTTTAGACCTTATGTATAGATGGACTATGTCTAATACACATATAATATCCGCTACACACGCATAAACATACGAAGATAAAACTCTGAGTGATGTGACATGATGCGAGTCGAGTTCAGAGCGAGCAAATGCTCCTACACAGAAGAACAAAACATTAAAAGTTAACGACCGATAGGAGAATAGCAACATATGCACTACATTCCACTCTTTCGCATATTTTCACATAATATTGACATGCACAAGTTTTATGGGCCAACTTATAATGAGTTCTTCAATTCCATCCCATGCAAAATGTAAACTGCTTACGATCAAGTCAGAACCCAGCAATAATACGGTTTATTTATATGGTACTAGCATGTTATGAACTAGGCATAGTACTAAAAATATCAGTGAGGATATTAGTTTGGATTGGAGCACTCTTGAAATTAACTGACACAAACACTTGATAATTTGACAACAGAAACATTTGCCAATTCTCAAAACTCATGTTAAAAGTGATCATCATCTTTTATAGCATAGTTACAGAAAGATTATACTGCTACTGCTCTATATTTACAATTCAGATTAATTTGTGCTGCATTAAAGAAGAGATTTACTATTTTTCCCTGCCTTCCGATTATTACAGCTGTAATTCCGTAATAAGAACACAAATCTACTCTCCAAACGAAGAAATATTGACATATGACATCATATTGACTTTCTTTATATGTAAAACATCTTCGTTTACTAAACTACATTGTTTATTTCTCTTCCATGTATTACCTCATACTTGTAAACATTCTATGAGAGTATAGTGCCTATATGTACTAATATTAACGTTTAAAATCTAAAATGACTAAAAGCTGGCCAGCATGGTAGCAACCGCATGTAGTTTACTCCACTCTTAAGAAAAATTCTCCATTTATTATCTAAATCGTGAGGAAGCTTAAGTGAATAATATCGTTTAGAGAACTCAAAGGAAATGCATGCCACAGCATCACTAAAAACAATTTGCGCAGCCTTTGTTGTACACTTGTACAATGTTTGCACTCTCATCTTAACAATTTGTTCATATCTCAATTGCATCTTACTTCCACAGTTATGTCATTTTATGTTTCTTAGTTTTACGTTTATATGGCAATGACAATCTCCAGCAAAATTGTCTTGCGTATAAAAGTACTTATGTATGCATAAGTAGGAAAAGGGTCTAACACAAAATGCACACAAGCTCAAGAGTATGGTAGCGTACTACTATACAATGTAATGTAGTAGAATGTAAGTAGCTAAATATTTATATGGGACGGGTAGAACAATGTTACTGGTATGTATGATATCATACTCATTCCAGCATACACATTAAGTAGCTTAAAGTACTCTTCATCCATTTCACTTGTTAAGATTAGTGATTAGTACAGGATACTCTCAAACAAAAAGTGTATTCCAAAAACATTTTATAAAGAGGTAAGTAAGAGATTAAACGTTAATCTACTTATGTGCAAAAACAAAGTAGTACTCCTGTCGTCTGTGCACATAGTAAAAATAACATGCATTAATATGATAACTTTAATTACTTACGATTAAAATTATTACAGTATGTAATAAAAATTCTAGAAGGAAGTACTAGGTATAGTATTCTCGGTAGGTTATACTATTTTGGTGTTAGAATTTTCCTTATTCGTAAATAAGAGTCTGAAATCTTTGAATTATATTATGCAGAATACCGATATACAAATAATCTGTTTTTTTGCCCAGAACATGGCAGTGCATTGAAGTGATAACTAAAGGGGGTCTCCCTATATTTAAGCATCATTCACCACACACGCCGAAAGTATTAAACTATTTTTTGCCGTTTTAGGATGGCGTTTTTTCTTGTTCCTTCCTTCCGTCTTGTTTCTTTGGAAAGACTGTGCCGAAATTGGGCAAAAACTAAGAAAGTCGCTCCGTTGACAATATTTTTGACTGGTTTCAAGCAAAATGCCAAAATATGCAGATTAGACTTAAAGAAATGGGATGTATGGTTTAAAGGAAACTGTGTATGTTTGTAATAGATATTAGATCCATCCATCTATGGATAGACGTAGATAGCTGTATAGATACTAAATATAATGTATAGACGTTAGTATTAGTTAAGTACATTACATTATGTCAAGATAGACTATAAGGAGACAGTGGGAACCATATAACTACTCGTAGCACAGTTGGTGATGATTTATTCGAAGGATGCTCTGAGTGCACACAGTAGCAGACATTGGCGGGCGCTTGTCGGTTGCTTTCGTCTTCCGCTGAAGGCTAAGCTTCAGATTCCTTTCCCAACCAACAGAAAACCAGCCGAGCCAAGCCAAGCCAAACCAAGCTAAAATAACAGCCAACATGACATCATACTACTTACTTACTATGTACTACTACTATGTAGTATGTGTTAGTTACTCTTAAGCAAAATAAAGGAATAGAGCCACTAACTTTCTCTACTTTTATTCTGTACTTGACTTTCTCTAAAACCAACACAACACTAACCTAGAGAATTTAGCCAGCCGAGATACATGTACAAAACCGCAACTAAAGTACCTACATCCATATAAGTATTATTCCTATCCTTACTATAGTATAAGTTGTATGTACGTATTTATATCTTTCACTTTCATCCCACTTATTTACTTATGAACATACACACTTACGTACATTATTCTACTCGTTAAAATAATAACTCTATCCTGTTTACTATTATCTACTCTGCCTCAGTGAGTTTCACAACATACATATATGTTTCGAAGGTGGTGTAGATTTTGGCTGCTCTAGTTATTCCCTTTACTTATACTACTACGTATCAATGACATATTCCAACTTGTATTTAGGTGATAGAGCAAGGAACTCGTGCCATGTCATGTACCTACATTGTACATTAACATTAAACAGCATGGAGTAATGTTGGTTTTGCATTTATTGAATTTCTTCAGCTCTGTCGACAATCAGATGGCAACATGAATACTTATTCCCAGTTCATTCTTGTAGATGTATGTGCTCAAATAAATTAAAGGCTATTAAATGCATCTAAGCCAAAGCCAAAGCCAAGCCAAGAGAAGTCAATTTCAGGTCGTCCCATCACAATGTTAAATTCCACGAGTTCAAAGGTCACACATCCCATTATAGGAAGAAATGGCCCCCAGTTGTAAACACGTTCATGCCCAACTCAATTCACTCTCTCTATAGGACAAACCTTACAGACCAGTTACTCATTTAATATTTATATGCGTGGACATTTTAGATTATCCGTAGTTTAGTTTAGTATGCATTCTTTTTCTTTACATTACTATGTATGTAATTCCCTATTCGTATATGTAAGTAGTATATATAAGTAAAAATAGGACATTATAGTATTGGGACGTTCATGCATAATATATAAGTATATTTGCAATCTAGAAGAGAAACATACGGCTTTCTCTCACAAAATTCAAAGGCACTCCGTGGTTTTACGAGCTTTGAGGAGGAAAGGAGTCTTCAGGTTAGTTAAACTAAAGTAATGTCGGCAGAGCAGCTGATACATATTATATTATGCATATTGATACTTATGATATATAAACAGTTAAGCGCTATAGGCAATCCTATCGATGGGCTTGGCTGACTCGCCTCAACGTTTTGATTAATGGCTATTCATATGGACTTACTATCTGTATGTATTCGTACTTGTATAGGCTCACATATCTACTCACGTCTAGTACTTCTACTCCTACTACTCGTCAATGAGCTATTTATGGAGGAATATAAATGATATGCATAATAATATCTATAAATATATGAATGTAGACCATTGCCTCCAGTATAGGTACACACAAGACACGCACACAGAATGGAATAATACACACGATTATTATTATAAGTATTCATGCGTAATCTATATAGGAAAATAACTGCTAAAGGTTGTATGTACCATACCATTATGTGATGTGTACATACAGATATGTATGGATGTATGTAGATCTGAAGTCTATTTACATATAAAGACATGCCTACTATTAGTATAGCATAGTTTAGGAGAAAGAGAAAAGGAGGAGAAGAAGAGAACACACGCGTAGATTATATCCTCAAAATTCAGCATTGGATTCGTATTTCCGTGGGATTTTCCATTTTGGCTCATAATTCATCCGTAACTTGACTTGAGTTGGCTCAACTCACGTTCTCTCACTCAACTTTCACAGAAAATTCCTAAACTTGCTCTTTTCCTCTCCAGCCAAACCCATGAGCCTTAAGTCACAGCAATCCCAAATTTCTAACTCCATAATCTAGTACATACTACTAGCACGGTACTAACTATAACTTCCCAGTTTTTGGGTGAACTGAACTCTAAGTACAAACATACATACAGTACGTAAGTCAACTCCTACTCTCTATACTTTGATACATGCATACAACTAAAAATGCTATGTAATGTACTATGTGCCTATATTATGTAATAACTATGTAATGTACTTATGTAATGTACGCATCATTTGCATCTGTTCAGTTCTGTTAGTAGTTCCGTATTTCTCTAAGCTAGAGCTACTCACCATCGTTTGTTCATTGCATTGCACTGCAATGCATTCATATACATCCTTTACTTTCTCTAGAATGGCTTCTTTATACATATATACACTTTCCTTTGGTTGGACTTACAATTAGACGCAATTCACTTTCACCATTTAGTTCTACTGATACATACATTACATACATATTTATTATTATGCAGTTCAGTTGGCTAGACCTTGAGTCTGTGCTCACGCTAACAAAACTAACTAGGTAAGCATTATATAAAGAAATTACTTGTATTACATTTAGCATGTATTGTTATTATTTGTTATGTATATTTGCCACTAATGTGGCAATACACATTAGTCTAAAGTGTATCCTTATTAGCCAAGCCACATAATATTAAAGTCTTCATTATCATCCACAATATTTGTGTAATGAATATTAGCACCACCATCAGGGGAAAACTTTCTCCGCGAGTTCAGTGGTAAGCTTATAACCTATAACTAACAAGTATAAATACTACACAGTAGACCCTACCCACTAAAACGTAGTAAGTAATTACCTAATTATTTGTTTTTTATATCGCAAATATTTCTGCATTCACTCCATAAATCACATAGGAGTATTAATCGACACCTAAACTTAATAACAATAGAATAAGGCAATCAATTCCATTTCTTTTCAATTAAAAAGTAAAAAATGTCCATAATAAACACCAACACACATTTACTTTCTCTCGTTTGTAATCAAAGTTTGACTCGTCGGCCTGGGTTGGGTGGGTAAAGTACACTATCTTACATAATATTTGGATTGTTAGGGAAGTTGATAATCATTAAGGATTGGATTCCCATAAAATGAATGCACAAACAAAGGAACTCCCTTCATTAGCAGTAAACAAAAACTTTTGTAGAGGAAAAAACAGCTCTGGAATTTTTCTCTTCTAATTCAAAACAGATATACATTAGTTAGTATGTATGTACTTATGTACTTGGGCAAGCTCGTCCTTTGAGCTTCTGTTCCATTTCACATTAGTGAGGTACTTCCTTTGTGTGTCTACAGAGTAAATGCATTTATTTCATTGTGCCTTCCTTTCCTATAAATATTTAGACTGCTATAAATTAACTATATTAAGCATTGCATAGTCAACGTATGCAGGTTATAGGCACATAGTACCACCAGGAATAAGGTGCACAAAATCGGAGCATGAAGTCCAATTTTTGTCTTGTTTTTATTATTTTTCCGATAACTGCTCTTAAAACTTGGGTATTTATTTGAAGTATTTGCAGAAAACATTTTGCAAAAGTTATTCTAATGACGCCTTTTGTATGGAGGGCATTTCTTATTCACAACAGGGCAATAGTACTGTATATGATTTTTTGAATTTTGAAAATTTTTGAAAATTTTGAAGTAGTTGGAGCAAAAATTTGTCGCAAAAATAATATTTATGCAAAATAAAATCAGCAAATAAAATCTTCATTGGCGCTGCTAAATAAATAAACTTACAAGCTTTTCTTATTAGGTAATAGTAGGAGTAGATTCCTTTTCTTAGCCTCTTCTATACTTATCTACGAGACTATCAAAATCTATGACATAAATATGCTCGTGATAGGAATGCAATGACGACAGAAGGAAAGATGAGAAAGAGACATGACAGAATTTCAATGTAGTAAAGTATATAGCTATACTAGTAGAGTTAGAGAGACTAGAGAATAATCAACATGAAAAAAACAAAAAAGAATTCTCAAGGCGTGGCATCGTATGGCAGTTCACAAGTTCAGTTCACTTCTTGAGACTCAGTGAGACAGCCTCTAGTCTATTCTGTCTGGATTGCATGGCTTGGCCTGGAAGAAGGAAGCTGTTAAATGAATAGGAGATGTGCTAGCATCGATTTATTTTATAATTCATGATGATACATTTCATCCTGAGAAGACAATTAGAAGCTGAGGGAATTCGCCTTCCTAATTCCTACCTCTAATTTTTCATTTCGTTTCCTTACTTACTTAGGTAGTTAGCTAATACGTTACTTAAGTTACGTTACATTAGGCTCTGCCCTCAACTCAACGATGAAGTGAAAACATTCCTCTCTTAAAAAAGTCACCAACTGAACCAACTTTAGCTTCCTTGGGCTTGGCAAGGCTCAGTTTCACTTTTACAGTCTGAGTTGTTCAATAAGTTATGATGTGAAGGTACTTATCTAACTAACTTACTATATATATACTGCATACTACTATATATTATGTATAGTAAGTTAAGGCAAGTCAGAAGCCAACGCATAAAACATGCTAGGTACCACTATTATACTAAAGTAGCTAAGTACATTAACGTTGCCTACTCTACTCTACACTCTCCTAATGTGCGTAATCTAGTCCAAGTGGGAAATGTCAAAAAATTTACTTTCCATTCCGTTACATCCAGAAATATTCCAATGGGATGGATAGGCAGGAAAGAAAAGAAGAAAAGGTTAATGCGAGAGTTAGCTTATTAGAGCAAGTAGCATTTTTTAAAAAAAAAGAGAACTTTCTTCCCTATAACAAACAGTTATCTAATGCTTCTTATATTCTATGTACTAAGTATAGAGTTACTTTTCACGTTTATATAGATTTAATTCATCTATAACTATTACAGTATACTTATGTAGGAATGCATTGTAGTAGAGATAGTGTATATATACTAATATAGTGCATAATCTTAAAGGTTGCTGTTACATTACACTAATGTTTGTAATGTAGCCCAAAAAGGAAGGCTAAAGAAATAAAAAAAGAGAGAATTCAACTTTAACTGAAGCCAAAGCAAGGCAATGCAAGGCGAGAACTGAAGGAAAGCAAAAGCAACCAACAGAAAAGATATACAAAAGAAATCGGCTCTCCAAACTTTTCGTGTAAGCAAATTATTTAAAAGCATATTGATGTCGTAGTGTCTCTGACTCTCTGAGGTTGACACTCTGTTTTCCCATACAACTTCTCGCTCTCTCTTTCCCTGCCTCATTCCCTAATTTCTTTACGTTTTCACCAATTTTCACTTTATACTCAAGCTGCATAATTTATATAGCCTTTCATCTACAAATGCGTTTTACTTTAGATATAGCATACTTACCCCTACAATACAAATCTATTTTTACACTTGGAGCACAATACATAATACCATTACATTGATCTCCCATTTATTCTTTGCTGTATTGCATTGCATGTTATATCTGAACCATTATACTTATTGTTAATAAGTATAACAGATGTAACACCAATATAATGCATAATACACTTATTTATGTGTCTATGTAATATTCCATTCCATTTCCTCCATGTTATTTCTCCCCTGATTTATATTTCCACTTTCCCCTTTCCCTTGCACCATTTATCCACAGATTACTGTTATTTCAATAGTACAGAAGGTTAACACAATCTTTTAAATGCAACAAAGCACCGTAGATGCTGTGTTACATGTAATGCCTTTATAGATACATGTTTATAAGGACAGAGGTCAGCAAACTGGTGCAATAGCAGAAGAAAAGGATTTAAAGTATTTTGGCAAGCACCTACATATACACACATACGAGATTATATAAAAAATGTTTCGCACTGTACTTATATAACGTATAGGCTATATATTTAATATATATTGTATATTGTTACTCTACAAAGAGTAAGTAAAGAATAGAAAGTTTAGAAAAGCTTGTTACTTATAGTAATACTTAATACCAGATCAAGACCACAGGATAGAAAACGCAAGGAGATTTGAGCTTGCTTGCTTGCTTTAGTTTGGTTTGGGTTCGTTGGGCTTGGCTTAACGAAACGAGGACCAAAAGAATCTGTTTCCCCCTTTTATTCCCTTAAAGATTGAATCACCACATCGTATCGTATCTGTTATCTTGACATCCCTTCAGATACACCATTCACATCAGTGTAGTTGAGTAGAGCTGAGCCTGAGCCCACCATCTGATTTGAGTTGAGTTGAGCCACATCACAGCTACAGCCAACAGCCGACAGCACAAACCCAGATTCTTAGGGAACGAAACCAAGATTTTTCTAAGACTCATCCAAAGATAAAGAAACTGCATGCTGGAATAGAAAAGCTGAATCAGATCACTGTCTAGCTGTCTTTGTGTCTTGTCAAAACTGAAAGAACATGCATAGTCACATTACTCAACTCATCTCACGAATATCCGCCGCATCCCATCGCATCATCTCTTCTTTATGAATAGGTATATAAATACAAAATACACTACATCCTTATGATTACCGTATTTTCTTCAATGTATATACACAAAACAAAGATTTCTTTACAATTAACTGTAAAATTCCATTTATACTGGAAATACTAATTTTATTAGTACATTATGGAAAATGATATCGCATTAAAATACGTAAAGAGGTAAAGATGAATTTTTACTTAGAGCGACAATTGAGAATATGTACTATACCAACAATTATATTAAAATGTAAAGTATGCAGGTGCCATTATGTGATAAAGAGGACCCTACACCTGCCCTGTTAATAATGAACCCGGGAAGGTACCCTGAAAAGGGTACCAGGCGATAGACC
>JAQFYC010004135.1:0-18220 GCA_034694165.1 Tomocerus mixtus | reverse complement strand
TGAAATGGGCCAAATCGGCCTGGTCAGTGGTGGAGGTCTCTTCCATAGATTCGCTCTACCCCCTCAAAAACATACATTGACGAAGAATTACAATATGTAATATATGAGGAAACATAATGAATGGGACCACAAATTTGAATGTACATATATTTCTTGTATTCAGTAGATAGACAAAGATATTATTATGCAAATACATAACACAGACAGTCAGACAGTGCAGTAGTGGTTTGCTGGTTGGGATTTGCTAAGTAATAGGATGAAGTGTGGTGTGGTGAATTTTATTTTGTTGAACGAAATTCCTTTAGGCGAAGCTGTCGTGTCAAGTCAGTTTCTTATATAATGGTCTGCGATCCCCTATAGGATTAACAACTCTCTAGCTTATGTATGCTATTGTAATAATACATGATGGCTAAAAAGTATTAAGAAGGTAACCTAACAATAAGAACGTGTGCTACATTTACACAAACTACAATAAAGGTAGACAACTCATTGGATCTCAAAATCAGATTCGCTGGTTTGCTCTGTTCAATCTGATACTGATTCTGATTCTGACTGGTTGTTAATGCCTACATGAAGAATTTGTGTTATCTGCCTGTTAGCAGCAGCTGGCTAACTCTAGTCCATCTAACAATAACTAAACTAGAATAAATTGTTTACAACGAATCTTTTATTACAGATATAAATATAAGGAATCTTAATTTACAGTGCTACGCGTAAATACAGATAGTACACGAAAATCAAATACAATAATTTTAGAGCCAGAGAACAGCGATTCAATAAAAATCTACATCTGTCAGTATATTACGTACCTATCCCTATCCTCATTGTTTCCTACTTACTATCAGTAACGTAATACCATTACCATTAACTTGCCAAATTGATAAAACTGTGTGATTTAAAGTACATACATATATCAACTATCTGTATGCATGTTGAAATATATTATTATTATACATACTATTTTCTCAACACAGTGTCACTGTCAATCAGTAAGTCGTACAAAAAGTTGCCACCACTAGATAATTTACACACCAGTATTTACGATTACAATAATATTATTTATTGGGTAGTATCTGTATTATGTAGTTCAGTTTGATGGTAAATAAATAAATATATCAAGAGATAACCGACTGCTACCTTTGTTTTTGTTTGGAATTAATTCCCCAGTAGGTTATCAATAGGTATTGAATCAAAGTAAATATCTGTAGGTACACTAATTACATTATGTACACAAATCAATTGTAAATAGAATGCAATCCTTTTGGTTCAACATGAAAGCACTTATAATAATATATTTCTGATAAACATAATTTATTATGTGGTATAGCATAACACACAAATTTTATACCTCGCTCTTGAATTAATGATCACACAACGTGTACAGTACAATACGAACACACATCGTTTGGCGACTGATTATGGTTTCTGTAACCACTGCCAAAGATGATGTTGCACACAATATCAGTACTAGTATGTGCTAAAATAAAAAATACATCCTATGACAAACTTAAGCCTGACATACTTAGTTAACCGAAAAAATAATGAGAAAATAATACTACAAATGTAGCACGCTGTATGCAAAAAGTTTGCTACGTTTGCTATTGAAACGAAAGCACGTAAAGTTTAATTAGTAATACATAGATAGTTGGTTGGCGTACTTTATGTTTCAATTACTATGAAGAAAGCCAAGTTAGATTACAGAAGCCACATTTTAATTTTTAAGCTAATCTATCATAATTAATGGTCATATCTTAATAGTTACTGGTGATGGTCATAGTGTGTGGTATACCCATAGCCAATTAGAGTCTAAAATATTGTACAATTAGTGAAACTATGAACTTACAAGAAGCATAATTATGTGAACAATCATTAAAAACAATCGTACCTTTTCGCGGCGGTGCAAAAAGATCCGAGCAACCATCAGAATTCTGTAAACAAGAAAAAAATAATAATTAGTTAAGAAACAAATTAATTACAAGGAGATCATGAGAAAGCAATGCTATAATGTCAATGCCAATAAACGCACTGTACATACTATATACTACACACCATTTTCTTGAGATTATTTACTTTGATATTACCGCATCAATAAATACTACTATACGTGTATATTACAGTAGATATATTTACATAGTTAACAATCAAAACGTAAAGTCATTGTGTAAAAATACTTCACAAATAAGCAGATTTACTTTCAAATACTGCAATGAACACATACATAAGTAGTCAGATACCTACTACAGATACAGACCTACCTAACGCATCATGATGATAATAAGCCGTAGCTAGATACGTAAAATAAAAAATCTATTTGTCTTACAGAGGAAACAAATATAGGGAATAAATATTGATGCACTTGTGATCTTTATGCAAACATTTCAAGAGGAAAGGCAAGTTAGCTAGGGTAAGGTAAATTACATATACTCGGCTGACAGGGCAAGGCAAGAAGATAAGCTTCCAATTCGATTCTTTTTAAGTTTTTTCTCAAGTGAATTGCGTTATTGCTTTTTTTCTGTGTTCATGCTCAGCACCATACGTAACAGGCAGACGAGTACATAAAGACGACTCGGCACGTACACAAAGTCACTACATCTACATACGTACAACAACTACATCCACTAGGTATTTTCATTTACATATTATCCATACTTACTTACAGATGTACTCACATTCTAGTAAGGAATCAGTTATTTTCTACACATGTTTGTATTTCTTACGAAACAAATAAAAATGTCCTTTTCAATTTCAATACTTATTATTATTAGTAAGTACGTAACTATTTATCTAGCCTTTTATAATACTGATTTTATTTTGTACACGATAGTTAAGTAAGTAGTGTAGGTAAAAAATATTTTTAATTTAATACCGAATTACACGTAAAGTAAAACTTAACGAAAAATAATACTGATGAGTAAAACGAAAAATTGTCGCGTTTAAATTTTGTCACAGTGAAGTTCTAAGTTCTAACCTGGTGGAACACCACCATGCATTCCTCTATCTTCTTTGGCACACACACACACGTAACAAAACAACATTCAAAATTACATAGCGTACAAAAGAAAAATGACGATGCCTTTGTGGGACTATGTTTTGCATTGCACGCTGGATGGTAGACATGACATGACATAACAAAGAATGGATTCTTTTACCAAGCAACCGGTTTCTAATTTTTCTGTTTCATCCACACACACCCATCGGAATCTTAAGTACGTGAATATACACATATTTTCAATGAACAACAAAACAGACTTTACTCAGCTTCGGTAACTCACAATAAAAAATCCTAATCTAGTCATCGTCACTTAGCTCTTTCTTTCTTTAGCTTACAATGGATAACATAGAAGCAACATCCGTTTAATATAATCTATAATCTCTACAACTTTGTTCGTTGAAAATCATCCAACCGAAACTAACAATCTTATTCGTAATATTATAACATAGGATCGGAGTGCACATATATGTTCTAGTCTTTATAGATACCTACAACCCCACCAGGTACTTCTTTTATATATATTAATTGACTCAAAATCGAATCCTTTCTTATCGTTGTGTACTTCTATGTGTACAGATGAATGCAAAGTGCCCAACTGTTACTATATTATAGTTGGCAGGCATGCATAATACAATATTATGTTTGCGGGTATATATTGACGTACATTAAACATATTGTGTGTACATACCTGTTTTCAATTATATCCAGAATAAAACTGAATGAACTTTTACTCACATACCCAAAATGATTACCTAATTTAATACCATTATTAAAATACAACGTATACCCAACAAACTATTCGCAGATAATACAATTACCTTATGTTTACCAACAAAAGATATTGCCACAAAAGCTTTATTAACATAAATAATAGTACACTACATTTCTCATTCTCTTCTAAAATTTAATTGTAAGAAGAATAGTGCTATTTACTATAATTAATTACTTTTGCGACATTTTCATCCTTAAAATTTACTGCTATTTTTGAAGATATGACGTCATTTTTACTATAATCCAGCTCAATATACACATCTAAGAAACTTTTTATATGGAAGCATAATCCAATCTCCATTTAGTTTGATATTATTTGTAGTTTCGTTTTCGTTGACGCAGTAAGTAGGTAGGTATTTTGGAAATGCAATGAAGAGCTGAATAAATACTATAAATAACTCATAACCTATTTCCTTCGAAGAGAATGTCTTTTTAATAGGAGGATTAGAATATTTGTTCAGAAAATGTGTTAGTATTAGAGCTATGACATTCGTTGGGATTTATAGACTCAATTTAGAGTTCAAGATGAAAACGAAGCCGGAGTACACAGTAGATAAGTAGATCCTTCAGATACATAATATGTATGTATGTGATGAAGCTTGGAAAGAAATATTAAGGTGCAGTTTAAAGGATCACGGAGTCAGATCGGATCGGTTGGCGAACCTCGAACAGAGTCTTTAGGTATAGGGAATGGGATGTGTTTGAGAGTGAGGAAAAAGAATGTCCAATGTTCGGAACATTGGAACATAAGTGTCTCACATCATGCATAGAAAGAAAAGGATTCCCCAAAGAGTTTTTCAATGGTTTTATGGCTTGATATACAGTAGCCAGGTTGCTTTGCTAGCTATCCATTATACGGAGATAAAAAGCCTTCTACATATTCAGTCGGTTTTGTAATGTTAGCTATGTCTGAATTCATACATGCATAATACATATTTTATAGGTTAGAAAGAGGAAAGGAGAAAAAGAGGATGTCGAAGAACTGGAGCTGTATGTAGCTGGAGATGTCTGGAGAGATTCTCCATTTCTTTAGATCAGACAATCAGTACTCTAACAGATACTCTGTATGTAGACTACGAACTGTCTTGTCTTGTCTACTCGATCCTATGTGGAATGCAATGTACATAGAGAGTTCACTCACACACTAGTACAGATATATGGGAATAGGATGATCCTATGCTATTTACGTACAATAATGACCTGCCTTCCCTTCCCTGCCCGGAAAATGTGAAAGTTTTCTATAAGCTGTGTGGAAGGCATGGCACGTTTTTTGTTGGAAGTCGGAACGAAACCAAAGATTTAAGTCGGCTGATCAATAGAGCATACTGATAAGTTTCACCAACAGAAAAGACGAAGGCTAAAGTGATATTTTTGCACGTGGAATAGTAAACGTGCTCTGAACTCCACTCCACTCACTGAACAGATCGCAAACGAGGGAATACGTATTTATATTAGCAGTACTAGCACACTTTCGTATATCCATTCCTCTAAAAAATATATCCTTTAGCAAAAAAAGAAGGCAAAGCAAGGGAAAGAAGTTATAAGAAGCAACTGCTACTCTCTACTCCCTACTCTACTCCTATAGCATCACATCACATGTACCTACCATAAATTTCAAATGCAGGGACAGTATATACTTATAGGAACTATTTTATAGTACATACTTTATAGGTTGATACAGATGACATCTAAAAAACTCATGATTCTATATAAAGTAAAGTCAAGATATATGAGGTCGACAAGTTGTGATCCATTGAGATGTAAAATATAACGTATAAAAAATGTCTGGATCAGGAGAAAATGTCAACTTTTACACAAGTACTACGTACGTATTGGCAAATGACAACTTACTTTTAATCATACTAGAATAAAATCTATTTCACACAAAACTGCATTTCGGACTATTGTGAAGACGATGGTAATTTAAAATAAATTTTACTACATTTTAAAGCAGAAAAGTTCCTATTTAACACAAATCCCTTGAGGTTGACAAAGAAATTTAGGAAATTAATTTTTAAAAGATTATTCTACTTCATTAAAAATAGCATTGCATATAAATATGTATGTATACTAGCTTTATTCTTCTAAATTCTACTTTTATTTTGGTAACAACGACAATAAAGCAGATGTTAGCATAAGAGAAAGTTTTGTCGAAATGTGACTCACACAATCAGTCACTCACTTATCTATATATTATATATAAATACATCACTCACTCACTCAGTTAGTGTTAGTGGAGTGAAGTGAGTGAAAGCGGATCTGTTCCTTTTTAACTTGCAGCATCTTAACTCGAGTAGATTTAAGTTTTAGTTTAGTGAAAAAGAGTGGTTGGTTTGGTTTGGTTTAAGGTTTAGTAGCACAAACTGTGAATGTAAAAATGTCTACATAGAAAATGAAATCTGTCTTGCTATAGTAGTATGCTGTGGGTAAATCCGTAGTTCGTACGTTCGTTCGTACGTACATAAAGTACTTTCACTTTTGACTCTGTGTAACTTTGCTATTATGAAAAGACAAACTTTTTTGCACGCTGCTCTTTATCCATTCAAAAGAGAATTTCTTGTGAGGCTAGGAAATCGCGAATAGCACTATTGACTTTTTTGGCCCCTTTTGCGCTCAATATTGATTAGCGGGATAGGGTGAAGACTCAACTCAACTCAACTCCAACTGAACTCAAGTCAAGTCCACAGGAGAAGGAGGTTTAACTTAAAAAGAAGAAAAGGAAAGACGGGAAAGGGAAGGAAAGTAAATGCTGAGCCGAAGCAAAGCCAAAGCACGGCAACGGCAGTCTAAACCAAACAAAACGAGGAGAAAGCGAAAGCGCCGAGTAAAAAGGAACCAGAGTACCAGAAAAATATACGTCCAGAATATAAAAGAACCTTTTTTCTCCTCAAATCTCTCCTCCTCCCTCAGAACACTCACTCACTCAGTCTCCTCCATCTACTACAGCCTTAAAACCTACACTCCTCTTCTTTCTCTTTATTCCTTTACGAATACTCCATTTTCAAAATACATACCACAATATACCTATACCACAAACTATACATTTATAAACCACAGCAAAAATACAACACAAACTTTTCCCTTTTTCTTTCCGCACTCTACTTACTATATTATATTACATACACACACAAGAATAGCTTATGTAACATTTAGCTGTACTATACTACATAATATAAATATACTTTGTAGTCCTGAAGTGTAGTAGTCCGCCTTATGTTATGTAATGTCTACTCTGTTATGCCTGTCTGCTCAATTCACACAAAAGTCGATGCTTGTACTATTATTATAATGAACTACATTCCTAACCTCACTAGTTAATGTTGCGGTGCTGAAGTGTAGTGTCTGTGTATGTGCAGTCGAGTCGTCTACATCTTGTGTGATGTGGTGTGTATACGGTACATATGTCAGTTCACATCACAGTCCATAATGCTATATATAAGTAGATGCTTTAACCACATTCATATAATATATCTACTCCATAGAAAGTAGAGAAAGAGAAAACCTGTAAATTCTGCTGACGTGAACAAGTCATAAGTATAAGTAAGTATATTATCTACGTACAAAGAAAACGGATGATATAGTACAATCTCCTACATACAATATACATATTGTGGTGTGGTGTAAGTGTAGCAGTAGCAGTTGCAGTAGGAAAAGAAAAATCCTTGTAAGACAGTGAAATGTAGTGTAGTAGTTCCCCTATAGCTGAGTTTTGACATAGTGAATAGTGTTCTGCTATGTAATGTAAGTAGTATCGTTTAGAAGTATTACATTCTAATGTAATGGACTACTAGAGGAAAGGAGCCAGAGCCAAAGCCAAGAAAAGAAAAGAAAAAGAAGCTGTAATATATTAGTATATAAGTTGAGAGTTGAGTGAATAGTCTTTATACTCCTGAGAGGAGGATGTATGAGTAGAAGGAGAACAGAAGCAGAACATGAACACGAACACTCCTTCTGACTGAGTACAATAATATAAGATAGAAGTAGACTATTTCCTAAGGAGGAGAGGAAGAATTATATTACTGTAGATTGTAGTTGTACTTGTACTTTGTATTTGTACATACTGGTCCTGGTATGGTACATTATATAAGGAGGAGGAGGAGGAGATGGGAAAAGAAAGAAATTCACATCTTGTTCTTGGATCTTACTTTAGTTTACCATTCTCATCGTATTTTTCAGACTTTACTTTACTATGCTGCCCCTCCATGCACTTATACTCTTGTATTTTGTATTTTGTATCTGCAACTATTTTCTCTTACATAACATACTCTACTAACTCTCTCCATGCAGTGCACCCACTACCCACTACCACTACACTCACTCCAGTTCTACTTCTGCTCTCCTCTCAAGTATTTTTTGGGCTTTTTCCCTCCTTCTCCAAATCATTTCCTCTCAAACATTACTTCACCGAACCGAACAAAACGAAAGGCAAACCAACGAAGCAAACCCATCTCCCATTCTTTTTCCTATCCAACAACCATCTTTGCTCACTCACTCTTTTTCACTATTCTCAACACAACCAAATGCAATCCAATGCTTCACATCCTTATTATAAGTAGCTACATATATCGTCTATATTATAACTGCACATTCTCTATTGTGATGTAAGATGTAACATATACCTATCATAGATCTTCTAAATTCTCAACTGCAGTACAATACAATAGAATGATATCTATCTAATATACTACATTAAGCATACATTGCATTGTTACTCGCCGCTTGACCTGGAATCGAATACATGTCGTGTTCTATGTATTTATGATTTATGTATGTATGTGTATAGAAACAGAAAATAAAGAGAACATGCATGTACAGATATTTTCATTCTGCTCTCGATCCGACTGAATAGATAAGGTTATGCTATGACATGACGTGGCATGGCACCACTACTAGTACAGTTAGTACCTACGTAGCTAACCTACTCTGCCACCATCACCATCTCTACTCCTACATTATAAGGAATGCAGTAAATCTTTGAAGTTCCTTTAACTCCCCGAAAATACCCAACTGTAGAAAAAGCAAAACAACTTTTTCTCCATTCCGCTGTCTCTTGGAAGTAATACAAAACAAATCCTACAATCTAAACTCATTCTTCATTCCTTTGTACACATGCTTGTGTAAGTAAGTGGTAAAAGGACGAGATCTGAATCCAACATCTTGTATAATATAGCACAAAAACACAATATATAAATTACACTGTGCTAAACCCAGGTTTAGTAAGTTAGTAAGTACTAATCAGCTTTTTCACTAAAATACTTAATATTATTCACACCTGAAAAATTTACAATAAAAATATCCTGCCTTCAATTGCATATTGTTACGTCGTTTCCGTTTATTTAATTGCGTAAAGTATCAGTATGTATGGTGAAAAAACAATTTTCACTTTTACATACTAATATACACACAAACACATGACATATTATTAGCTTGTCCTTGTCCAAAGATAAAGAATTCCTAAAGTGCAGTAATATGATACGCTAGAACACCCACATATAACAGGATTTTGCTACCATTAGTAAGAGTACTTATAGTTATTTCCAGTGGCATGACATGGCAAGGCATGGCATGTGACATGGATAGAACATAAGTAAATAGTTAGTCTCCGTCCAACCGACATAACAAAAGCACAAATGCCTTATTGACAAAAAGACTCCTCTCAAAGCCGCACATTAATTCATCATCATCAGCCTCCCCATCAACCTGAACGACATGAGAGATGACAAATTTCCGCCACTTAATCCTTGCCGATGCACTTCCGCACTACGTAGCTTGCACTGTAATGTAATGCAATGATCCTAAATGAGTAGTTATAGAGTTACCAACGTAAATGCATGCAAAATTATTACTAATAAGTTAAGGAGTTTTAACTGCAAGAAAAGTAATGTAGCTCTCCAGATTATATTTATCAATTGCATAACACATAAAATATAATAAAATAATTTATATAAAGTGTGTAATATCCAGCACAGAATGAAAATTCCAGAGGCATGTGCCCTATTGTTGCACTTAAGTGAATCAAGTCAGTTTAATTTTATATCGTGTATATAGATGCAGATGTTTAATAAATATAGTTTCGGCTTTTTCGATTACCCACACAGCACAAAACAGACAGAAGCAAAAGAAAGACCTACTAACTGACTGGAGTGTGATGTGAGCTTGAGCTAGAAAAAACAGAGAGCACACACCACACATACATAAGGTATAATATAACTTGTACAGATGACAGGAGAGCCTACCAACAATAAGTAAGCAACACATGTTTCACATTCTTGGAGCTCCACACATTTCTCCTGGCATGCAGTCTGCGCGTCCATAAATAATTGTCATCTCAACATGTCAGTGGATTGGAGGCGAGTCGGGAAGAAAACATATCTCTCCTGCCACGGCCGTGCCAATGCCAAGTCAACAAATAAAACAGGCAAATTGACTTGAGCAGTGCATTTTGTTACCAACTCACGCACACACACATAACCTAACCCTAACTCAAAACATGTATTCTAATTCACTACTATCGTCCTCATTGTTATTTAACCTCTCTCCGCATCTGTATTGAAATAAAAAATAACCACCTTTACATGACTCCCTTTTCTATTGTTATAACAAGTATATATAATAATTAGTTATACAGATTAAATATTAATTTTCTGTTAGTTGGGTAAATCCTAGAAGGTATGTAGTTAAACTATGTATACTTACATAGAAAGTTGAGATCTAAATTCTTTCTTTAAAATTCACTTAATAATATTTTACACCTGGTCTGGAAAAGGTTTAAGATGAATATACAATAGTATATTCGCTTATTTAGTTTATTGAAAGTATTGGGGATTCCTGTGATTTGAAATGTATTTAGAGAATTATGTTATTTCATTCTCCATCTGTAAGTTACAGGAGTTGAGATTTGTCATTTTCATAGTTAGCAAGGCAAAATACACACGTTACACATAAATACACACGCATGATAGTAAGTGCACATGTATACAGTATATTATATACCTATGTAGCTAATACAAAGTGATACCAACCAGTATGTATGCACGTCCGCACAATATAAAGTGGGTGAAGATATAGAAACTATATTGCTTATAAAAAGAAAGTTTTTGCTGGCATTTCTGATGTCATAAAATGTCTGTCACGTTGGAGGCGAAAGTCAAGAAGGAAAAAGGAATTTGATGAAACCAAAACAGCGTGACTTGAAGCTTAATTTCGGTGAAGCCAAGTAAGTAAGTATTCGGAGTAGAACTCAAGTTAACTCTGTCAGCACACACACTACACACACATACACACCATATCAACCAACAAGAACTCAACTCATAGCCAAGTACAAAGTATAAACTAAAGTAAAGGAAACGATAGATAAGCCTCTTCGGTTTGACTTTGACTTTAGTTCCACTATCTTTTCTCACTCTCACACTTTATATAGGATACTCTCTGTATGTATGTATGTATGTATGTAGCTAAGCAAACTATTCAGTATTCTAAAAGTCTTACTGAACTGAACTCGAGTCAAGTCAAGTAACACACTAGGAATACTTGCCAAGCTCAGCCTCATCCCAAGAAGAGCAAAAGCAAACCGAGAAGATCTCGTCTTAAGAAATACTGTACGAAAGGAATATAAGTACCATAGTCAATAGAATAATAGTCTACACAGATCCGGATACACTGACAGAAACTATAAGTACCTAAATAATCTGTAGAAGGAAGAGCAGGAGCGGACCACCGTGCTTCTTCTCATCCTTAGCCTCAATCCTATGTATATACGTGTTTATTGTACAACCAAGGTGTCTCTATTCAAATAACGTAGTATTTAATAACATTGCTTAATAGATTCCGAAACATTATCCATCAAAATAACACATACAAAAATATTAACTAGCTTGTAGCTCCTACTAGTTATTCTTATATAAAAGTATTTCCGAAAAACTACACCAAGCTTTCAATGTCCACATGTCAACATGTTTAAAATTATATTCCTATCGTTATGTACTATTATTACTTCACTAACACTTTGAGATTTTAACTAAAATATTATAGTACCTGTATATTATATTAATTAGTAAACACGATATAAATATAATACTTTTGTTTTAAGAAGGATGATGATGTGCAGCTTTTATGTTTTATTGTCTTGCAAGATTCAGTATTCAAATTAAAATCGTATAGAATACTGTATTAGTATTATCACTCACATTTCACATATAAGTATAGCCATTGTTAAATACATAAACTCGTTTAATTAATTCAAAGTTAAAGTGTGTGTGTGTACCGATGTATGTATTAGAATAAAGGCTGCTATTATATTTGTAGAATATGAACCGGCATTCATAAATACTATAGAATAGTAAAAGTAGTAAGTGAGTACCTACCTAAAGTATCATAAAAGGATTCCCCGTATCTTTTTATCTTATTATTGCAGAATTGTATGGAGAACTTATCTTTTAGTGTACAAATTCCCATCAAACGCTTTTATATTTCTGTCAGAGTTGAATGTTGTATTCAGTTAGTTTCCCTTTGTGTGTCTCACTCATCCTCGGATAGTTTCCATTCAACGGCAAGAGAAGGAAATGCCTTTGAGGTACATTACTGGCTAATTTCTCTTCATTCGAACAATTGCAAGTGAACCTTAAGAAAATAACCATCTATTCAAATCAACGTGACAGAGCGAGCGACCTACATCAACGATCCTCTCTTATATCACATATTTATCTGTAAATACACCCGAGAGACTGATTTACTCCTATCACATACATAAAGCTATGTATTTAACCACACTATATCTTAAGAGCAACTATTTAAACTATTGTACACAACACACATGCTTTAACTCACTTACTTACTAAACTAACTAACTACTATATTATACTAACACAAACGTATGTAGCTAAAGTGCCATCGCACAAATCCTATGAAAACAAATAGAGTTGACTTACAGGGTTTACTAAAACAACATCATTTATAAATTAAAACATCACACAGATCTGTGTATCTTTTGTAACGCTAATTACTTATCCCTCTTTTTACACCACATTCATTTTTCATTTAAATTCCTTTCACAGTATGCAGAAGATAATAACAAGAATTAAATTCTCTAAGCTCTTTTTAATTCCTTTTTGTTCTATTTATATTCAATTTGCAACCATACCAAATATCATACCTTCCTCTACAAATAGTGCATACTACAGTGTAGGGTGTATCATTAATACAAACAGCATAATAATAAATAAAGTAAAGGTCACAGAAAACTAAAACTACTAGAAAATCCAAAATGTGCTCTCTGCACGAAGGAAGGTATGTACTATGTACAGCTATGGTTTTTAGCAAGTGCTCTAGTTTCTTTCCTCTGAGGAATAATTTCATTTAAAATTTCCAATGCCTTACATACAAATTGGACTAGGTATGCAGAGACTTCGTCAGGTAGTTTGAGAAGTTATATGTGTAGCAGCTGAATAGAATATTATGTAACTTTCCCCGGTTTACGACGATAGAAAGTCTCACAGGACGTTTTGTTTTCGAACAAGTTTGCTACATAGACATAACAATGTTTTTGGATGTAGTTTGTAGTTTTACGGTGTGCTGTGCTATGTCCTCAATTCGGAGAATGTCTGCTGTAGTGTTTGATATGTTCTTTTCTTAAAGTTGGAACTTGGAACTTGGAATTTGGGATACTGTTAGGAGGTAGCTGAATTGAAATTGAGACAGTCTTAAAGAGTTAACTCTATGTTGTTGACTTTAATACCTTCAGCTTCCCCATCACCCTGTGTGCTTGCTTTTAAGCTCTAACAATGTACACTGACTATACTACATGTAGTACAGTAGAAAGTCTTCTATGTGTAACACACAGTAAGCAAGAGATTCAGAAATCTTCTACTCTATATAAACATACGATATAGTATATGTGCCTACTTAAGTTACACTATTTCTTCTTGCAGAGAGGAAGAAGAGGATTGTTAAGTCAAGTCAAGCAAACTACCTTGTAGTAGCCAGCTTAAGTTATTCAAAGGATGACTCTTGATTCCCATTACTTTGGTTCCTCGCCGCCACCGACATTCTGTTTTTCTTTCTAATGAAATGATATAGAGATGGAGAGATCCTTTCATACAAATGCAATGCATTCTCTTCAAATTCTCCCGTCCGCGTCCCTCTTTATACGTACTTATTCAAGTTACTGAGAAAAACATAGCTAATAATGCCAGTACATTATTACCCTTTGTATGTAATACACATACCATCTACAGATATCCATTATACATAAATACTTCGCTTGGCTCTGGCTTTCTTTCTTTAAAAAGCTCCTTCATATTTTTATGTAGAGATTCTAATGTTTTTTATATTGCGTTGTTGCATTGTACAGGAAAACTACTATAATACACATTACATTGGCTGTATATAGTATACAAAGTAATATTAATGAATAAATAAATAAATAACAGTTACCTTTATTACACACCATATTCTAATTTATATTGCATGTGCCGTGTCTGACATTAGAATACTAAATGATGTATCATGTACATAACTTCTTTCTCTCAAGACCGCATGCATCTCAACTCAACATTTCACAAAGGCAAGCCAAAGCCACAATGAAAATATATTTTATATTTAATTGTAGCATAGAAGTATATACAGAAAATACAAAGGTTCCTGCAAGTGCAATTTCAAAATTTTAATGTGACCACCAAGTTTAGTATAAGGTACATGTGGTGTACGGCTATGGTATGTAGTATGTAGTATATGCATAAAATTTATACATACCTTAAGATTACATTATTTCATTCCAGACATTCTACAGTATATTAACAGAGTTTCTGCTGAACAACATTTTTTAGTAAGGAAGAGTCTTTTATTAACCTAAATATTAAGTACTACCTAACTAGTGATATTTCAATACTACAGTTAAAGGCACAGAATACGTAAAATGTACACACACCTAAATAGTGTCGCTATTATTATTTCACTAGGAGCAAATGCATGGGAATTCATAATAAGAAAGTTAATTTCCCTCGTAGGTTACGGTAGGTATTTATATTTAAACATACCATATACCATACTTCACATAAAGAAATGACCCATTATATACACAACTACAATATTTTATTGTCATTACATTACTTAAGTATAAGTAACATGCAAACCTGGTAGAGAGAAAGCCTCACACCACAAAATCACATTAATCTTGAATACTAAGTGAAGAAAACTAGTAGAAAAGCAAGAAGACCGTATAGCTACAATGTTGTAGCCTGAATAGAAGTGAAGTAAACTAAATGAGACCCACGGAGTTCAGTTAAGCTCAGAACAGAACACATAGAGCTTTTATAATTTTGATTTGCCTTTGCATTTCTTTGTGTGATATAAGTACAACTAGTTCTATGAGAAGAATAGACAATTTAAGAAAACCGAGGAGAGGAGCACTTACATTTCATTAAATTGTAGCATATTATGCATACATTTGTGTATGGTATACATGTAGATGTAGATATTAGCAGGTAACTAGCAATAAGTATGCAGATGCCTTGTTTGACGGTTGTATTATATGCTGTGTTTGTATTGTACTACATTAAATAGCCTGCCCTGGCCCTGTCTGGTTATTTTGAGACTCTGACTTAAATATATCAGCAGTTTTCTGCTTACTTAATATACATAGTTTGTACTGTATTACAGATACGTGTACATGTGTATGTGTATTACAGAGGTGTTGATATGCAGTTGTATGCATGCAGTGAACACATCGAGCACAAAAGAACCTTCTTTGCCTTTTCAACTTGCGACTTTCATACATGAATTAATTATTTATCGTCTGAGAATAGCACACGTTTACAGCATGCATGCACTTTCAGTTATTAAGAAATTTTAAACCATACTTATAAAGTGCTTTTTGTGAATATATGTGTTACATACTTATATGACCATATAAATAAACATTGTAGGTAAGTAAGTAGTTGTACAACTCAATCACGCATCTATTTGTCTGACATGACGATCAGTATTCTGTACGAATTCAACAGTCAAAATATTATATTAAACACTGCTATTTAATTCCACTTTTTTTACGAATAAGTAAGTCAGACCCCATTAAAAGTTTGTCTAAAATATATACGTTCGAAGCAAAATTAACAGCAATAGGAATAGTACATCAATTACAATTGTGTTGTAAACACCGATAAAATATTTAAATAATGAATCATTTCAGCAAGTATTCCTATTTCTACTTAAGTCGTGCTAACTCTTTTAAAAATGAGCGAAAGTCAAACTATATTATTTAAAGTAGGTAGAGTCATTTCGTAAAATTGCATTATGGTTAAATAACATTCCTGTATGTATGCATATAAATTATAGTAAGTAATCGAAACCGTGAGTAAATATGTGCTACAAAGTCAATAGTACATATAGCTTCTACTGATAGTAAAGAAAATAATTGATTGAAAGGAGTATTTATCATAACAGGGCAGGTCTACTCCATCCTATCTAATGTATCAAAGTGAAAAGAGCAAAGGAGACACCAAAAACATCGCATTAGTAATATTAGAATCAGTTTTGTCACGCGATCATGAGTACCATAAATAAAAAGTTTTGAGTCAAAAGAGTCAAAACGTCTAGATCGGTTTAATATTCGACTTCCCCTTTTCACATGCTAATATCCCCTCATGCAAAAAATACTCTGATTAATTCTTCTCCATTCAATTCATTTACCTTGCCTTGCCATTTACATATTCCATCCAACGTTTGTGAAAGAGTGCCGTCAATACATAATGAAGTTAATGAACCCTTGCAATATAAATTACAATCGTCACAGGTAATGGAGTATGTATCTATGGAGTGCATATTATTATGCCCCACTTAATTTCAGTTCAGTCTCATTCTCAGTCTCATTATTTAAGGCAAAAATGTTTAACAGTCGACCACTTACGGAATAAGCAAGTCAATCCATTTAGATTTTTAAGAAGACGAGACAACTCTAATTTCTAATGAAGCTAATTTCTAAAATGAAAATTAATTGTCTAATTAATTAAAGAAAATCATTTTGATACATAATAGTATTACATAGGTAAGTATATATTAAAGTAGCATAGTAACTAATATTGCCACGACCAAGACCATGATATGGAGAAACTACACCACACTACACCATTAGATTACGTAGAAGATGAACAGAATGCAAAAACATTATTTCTTTGTATACAGATATAGTAAAATATGTGTAGTAATGTTCATGTTAAACTTATTCCATGCATGTATTTCTCTCCATGGCATGGCCCGATGTATTTGTATGTACTCCTTGATACTTGATACTTACTAGATATATATTTGTGGGAATGTGTGCACGGAATAACTAATAAGTGTTTCTGATAGGATGAGGTATCCAATTCATCCAGGTCATCCACTGATCCACTATACTCTAGACTCTAGACTCGAGAAGAGATGCATGCTAAACTAACGGGAGAGAGAGACAGGCTACTACTCACTCACTCGAGCCGCGGACACTGGAGGAACCCAAACTGAAGATGTAGAAAAACCACGAGAAATAAGACTACTAGGAGACTTAAGTATACAATATACAATACATTTATACATATAAAAAATAATATGGGCCGAAATAAATAAATAAATAAGGAAAGAAACTCAAAAATGGCTGTGGAACGATAACATTGGCAGAAATGATTATATATATCCACAACGCCCTTATTAAACATTCGGATCCATGTTTCTATCTCAATGAGCTTGGTTCTCTTTTTTGACCAACAGCTACAGCTTTCTTTTATTCCGTATAGTACTGACTTTAGTTTTGTATGTAATAGAAATAGAGTAGTACATAGTATAATGGTAAATCTCATATTCTGGTGAGATTTCTATGTTTCCCTTTCTTATGTACAATACAGTATGTTACGAAGGCAGTCAGGTATTATACTGTACATAATGTAGAGAGTCACATAGCAAGAAACGCACACAGCATATCACATCATTCCAAGTAGAGTACAAGAGGATGATTTTCCTCTTACTCACAATGTACGTACATTATGTACTACTTTGTAGGAAAGGGCAGTGAGAGAAATTAAGAAGATCCCGATGAGATCTCGAATCCCAAAGAACAGGAAGAAGGAGGGAGCGCCGTGGAGACGACGAACCTTCGTATTCTTCTGTGTAATGCGATGTAATGTAATGCTGTATATGTATGTAGGGTATGTATGTATGTAAGAGTCGAGGACGAGGAGAAGAAGAATAATCGGCAATCAGTACACATACACAGGAGAAAGACAGCAGAAGGAAAGATGAGCATTTAAATGGATCGATTTATTTCAAGACTCGTCAGAAATACCAAAAGTGCCATTATGGGAAGTACCATTATATTTTGACTGCGTTTGTAATGTAAGTGTACTACGAACGAATTATGATTCCACGACAATTCGCCCGGGCGACAATTCGCCCGATGCGACAATTCGCCCGGCGACAACTCGCCCGGCGACA
>JAQFYC010004134.1:0-18223 GCA_034694165.1 Tomocerus mixtus | reverse complement strand
AGGTTCGATACTCCGCAAGGGTAATTAACTTTTGGTTTGGGCTAAACCTACCTTGTAAACACAGACTATTCGTTACAAAGTAATAAAACCAGATCAATTACTACTTACTTCCCCCGAAGAGATTAACTTATTCGTTTTTTCTGTACCTCAAAGATATCGAGAGAATTTCGCCTGAAGTGGAAATTACATTTCATTCAAATTGACATTCAGGATCTTGTTAAGAATTTGTTATCTTGCCCCCAGCCTACTGTTCCAGCCAAATTCCTAATGATTTTTCATGAAATACAGATAGACATCCCCTGGATATGAAAAGATGATCCAAAATCCAAAGAGGCGACAGACTTCCACCTTGCCAACATTTACGTAATATATTATTCATATATTACGTAGGTAGTAGTTAGGTAACCTGAGAAAAGCGAATTTTCTTTTGTGCATTTCTAGTCATTCTGCTCTGCGGCGCAGTAGTCTTTCTCTACCTTTATATTTTCCTATCTAACCGTATTAAAAATTTATAACCTCCAGCTGTCTTTCACTTTCATGGAAGATAGAAACATTTATCCAGATATAACATATTACAAAGCAGTCTTTTCCTTGGATAAACTGGATGACTTTATGTACATAAAGCAAATATTAATAATCGTATGGTGGTTTCTTAACACTAAGATAATATTATGCAAAAATGCATTGAAAATTGCTTAGTGTTGGTTTAATTTAGTGTGAAAGCTAAACAAACATCATCACAAAATAATTCGATATCGATTTTATAATTCTATCCATTAAAATTTCTGTACCTATCAATAATGTAAGATCTATAGACATTTAGATTTTTGCTTAGCATCGGCAGCTTTCCATGAATTTTACAATTTTTATTAACATGTTAACATTTATACATCATTGGCGTCAAAAAGTGACATAACCAAATCTATACTACAAAGATTGTAATTACTGCAGATTTTTTACGTGAAAGTAATAGCATTTTTACGGGTTATATTTAGAATAAAACGAGCCTGAACTGTATGTTGAGGAGGATCTCCATTTTACGCTTTTCGCAAAAAAATTCGCAATGTTAGAATTGAATAAATTTAGCCTTGAAGGCTAAACTTGTTTAACAATACATGGATGGTAATAAATACTTATTATTGAGATTCTTTGCAACAGCATATTTTTAACAAATAAATGTAATATTGCGCAGTATTGCGGTATTGAGCAAGAAAAGTGCTTCATTTTCTCCTCTCAAAATTCCTTTAGCATTTATCCCCTATTATTAACTCACCGTGCCTATTTTATTACATTTACTATTGCACAGCTCGATCACGTAGTTTATAATAATATAATGTAGCTAATAAAAGTAGGTACCTAGCAACAATATCGTTATAGTATTGTGGTGATTGATGTATTGCTTGCTGTAGAATACGCTTACGCAATATAGCATTTGGGACGATCCCGATGGTCGAACCTTTGAACTACCATCATCTCAAAAAATTTCGCAAACACTTTTTACTGCTAATAATAAAGCTTTAGAAAATCTGAACTTTTTTGAATAATTTGCAAAAGTTGTTCAGAAAATTAATTAAAATCCGCAGATGAACATTTTACCTGTAATCTCCCCCTACTGCTACTGCTGTATAAATGTTCAGTGTATTAAGTTTTCATAAACGTGCTCTTTGTTTTATTTTATCTTTTAACATTGTTTTTTTGCAATCACAATGCTCAAATAGTCCAATTGGCATAAACCATAGTGACGGCACTGATGTTATAGCTCTAGCTATACAAAATTGGCAAAAATATCTGGCGGAAATCTTTGCGACGTTTTTTCACATTCTCTGGTTTCGAAGGGTTGATTTTACAAAAATTGCATTGGCATTGGTACAGTGTATGGTATTTCGTTTCAGTACATTATTTGTATTATTATTGAGTCAGAAGATCAAGTCGCTCGCAGGATGAGCTGTCAACCTTGTTGCACAATGGAATAATAATATATTCGGCTTCTCTGGCTTTCTATTCGACCTGACTGTCACTTATACTCTTTGATCTTGAATTTCAGAGTCAGAGGAAACTATTTTTGTTGAGGTGCTTTACAAAGTTGGGTTTCAAAGAAAAGAGGATTGTAGTTTGCAATGGCTGAATGGATAGAAAGGATTCCCTGTAAGATAATATCAGCTATACATTTCCACAATCCATCCACATCTTTTTCCATGTTATGCATTTACTTACCATACGAATAATCCAATATGTTTAACCCAATACTACTCTTCTACTTTTTCAAAATGCCCTTAACGGAAGCCCAAAAGCAGAGATTCTTTTTGACATTTATTGTATAGGTAGTTAGTTAATGCGTACTTATTACTCTACAAAATAAAGTAAAATTGTAGAAATTGTTTCTTTTTCAAACATTTTTCAAATGTACCTATTAAAAGTCAAAGGATTATTTTCACATTCAAAAGCCCGGTGGCAGATTGACATGACATAGTATATTGCACTACATTAATCTCACCTACCCACATACACAAAAGCTAACTTAAGTAATACGGATGACCTTCCCTAATATGTAACATTGTTTAAATGCCAAATGAAAATCCCCACATAAGTATATAGCCATTTATATGTCAGATTCTTTGTCACATTTAATAATGCTAAAGTGCATATAGGTAAGTAAGGTAGTACATTAATAATTCTATGCATACCTAAATATTCCGAGCGAGCATCAAGTGGCACTTTCTCGTGTGTCCTGTCAATTTTTGATCTCGTTTAAGATAAAATCCTTACAATGTGTATGTTTAACATAATTTCTTACTTGAATCTAAGTAGCACGATGTACGATGTCCCAAAATTGCAATTTTATTTGTACTTTAATAATATTACAAGACCAACGTATCTACATATTAAAATATATGGCGTCTTCTTGCGACCTTCAGTATAAATAATTCTCAACTCTTCACATCTCGTAGTTGCCTTATGAATCTCTCAACTAAAGCTGACAATGGGCCACCTGCTGCAATACGTTTATTAACAGCAGTCCAGTACCATAGCCATATATAGGGAACAACGGATAGACAATGAAGAGCAATTTGTCAGACTTATTGACTCTTCACGTCCCGCTTACCATTATTATCATTTATTCAAGTGTCACCGTATGCAGAAAGTTTAATGTCACTTATTTTGGTGTCCCCTACGTCGTATGTACTCGTAGTCGTAATTTTGAGGCCTGTCTTTGTAAATTGTGCTTTGATACATATTTTAGTACTACGAGGACAATACAATAATAAATGTACATAGTTTAATAGCAATTGCTTCCGTATAAGGATTCCAGGAATATTGTATTACTGTATAAGGCATTGCCTCGCATAAGTAGTAAATAAGTAGTGCTATATTTAAATAGTAGATGTAGGCTAGTGCTTATCAGCAAAACAATTTTTTGCACAAGAGGAACTTTCATACTTGATTTTTAATTTCTCAACTCAAAATCCAATTCCATTTAATTTCGAATGTAAGCTACATAAAGAAAATAGCATACATTATGAACATGTGATGAAACGTTCGTTTAGAAACTCAACAACATTTTAGGTGCACCATGTAGGCACAAATATGGAAAAACCAAAAAACCAATAATTACAAAAAGTGTATTTATCTGTACTTATTAGTTTCATGTTTTACACATGAGACATGAATATGATTATGCATGTGCAATTTAAAGTTGCAAGTAAATCAAGGCTCTATTACCCAAAAAGCGTGGGGAGCTAGTGCTTATGTAAATCTGTACATATTGCAATGATTCAAAAAGACATTAAATTAGCATGGCGCAATATATTCAAGCTGTTCCACATCACATCGCATTATTCATAAGATTCATAAGTAATTACACTGAAACATTTTGCAGAAGAGGAATATGAATAGCGAAAGGGAAGCAAATAGTGCGGTGACCACTATTTTAGCACTAATACTAATATAGCATTGAGCATGAGCAAATTTAGGTTTGCGAATCTCACTACTCAACTCAACTCAACATAAGTAAGAGATTCTAGAGCGGAGAGATGTTTCCTAAGCAAAATGGAATATCAAGCCAGATAGGAAAAGGAATGTTGGAATACTGGAATACATACGCGAATACAGAGGGAATACTTGTATTGTGTATTAAGCAAGAGGCATTGGGCATGCAACAAGAGTAAATACAGATCGGAGGGAAATATTATGTGTGTACGGTACATTCTGTGCATTATGTACTCTGTGATCTTGTTTCCGAGTGCTCCGAGCTGTGGTCTTGTATCACTTTGTTGTATTTTGCATCCTAACTCTTCTAGTTGTAAGTTCCAGGCATTTGGCGTAAGTTGAGTTGAGTTGGGAACAGAAACCCACCCAGTACTACAGATTACAGATAGTAGGGCAAGCAGGTCTTGGTGGATGGAAGAAGACAGCAGTACAGGAAAGGAAAGAGAAGAAAAGTATCCTGCGTCGTCTGTCCGCTTTCACAGATAAACCAGAGCCCGAAGAAGCAACACCGGAAAATCGCACTTCGCACTCCCATAAAAGAAAACCGATTCCATTTCCAGCATAAAAGGTGTCTTCATACACTACCTACAGCCTACAACAATACATTTACATTGTTCTACGTTTACACACTCCGAGACCCGTTTTATTCCGACGGAAACAACCCACTATTCCTTTTAAGCCAGTGGAAACTTTGAAACTTTTCAAAGAAGTACAATTAATTCAAACAACGTATAATACTATGGTGTTACAAGAGTACTAACACTTATCTACCGTATTGTGTTAATAGAAAATCTCATTTTGCCTCTGCATTGCTCCTCATCTCATAACATTTAGCACAAACTCATCTTCTTGCAAAACAGTGAGTTTTTGTTCAACTTTAAGAGACATTAAAACCTAAACAGGTTTCCATATACAAAAACAACACAATTTCTTGTGGAAATTGAAAATTGTTAACATTAAGACGTTAGACTTTAAAATAAATTGTCCCAGTTTCCCTTGTACAATTAGGAAAAGAATCGATCCAGACTTCTGACCAGGCCAGACACCGTTTGTCCAGGTTTGTCTCGGGTATCAACATAAAAACTCGACTGTCAGCCAGAATTGACTTCAATTTCAATTTTAATGTCAAGTCTCAACTGGAACACTCGCCCATCACAAATTCTTGGAAGACCTGTAAGCTTATAAATATTGCGAGAAAAACCTATTTTCTTCTGTCTACTCTGCGTGCGTAAGGCCTTCAACTTCAACTTCATCCCCAGTACATAGGTAAGTGTGCTCTTATGTTATAAAAACCTTTTGACAGATATCTCTTTATGTAAAGTTAATATACTTTCACAGAGCAAGGCCAGGCCAAGTGAAGAATCTGTCTTCTCTCATATCACACAGTGACAGTCTTGTGTGACGTAACGTAACGTACTTAAACACATAATAATAATAATATTGCTCCCATTCTACTAAAAGCTATCTCATTACATTTATCTTCTACGAATACCTAAATACATACAATAAGCAGGCATATTAGTCGTCCTAGTGAATGTAAATACTATTTACAAGCGTGAATGATCAACTAAAATGATATTACTCTCTCTCACTATAGCTATGAATGTAATTGTAACTGTAATCACTCACTGTTCCTATTTATGCAATCTATTTCCCAAACTATGTAGTTTTTAAGGCAGGGTAAATAATTGCACGCAATTTGTCACCATATCTAATTTCCTGAAATACCTATTCGATTTTTCTATAGACTTTCATTTTTTCTACCAAATTACATACCTGTAATGTATACTTGTCACAGTGTAATAAAAATTTATTTAAGTAGATATAAGATATAACGAGAAATCATTATTTCTGGAAGACGTTATCTATTAGGCCAGGCTAAGCGTACTTAATCTATTTCTGCATGAACTTGAGAATCTCCAGAATAAAAATAGGTAGATTATTTATAAAATGTACAATGTGTCACACATTATGTGTGCTAGCAATTCGCAATGCGTGCTACACTTTTTTGAAGTTTAATAATAAATCTATGTAATCCTACATTAAACATTGCTGGATGTCAGGCAACACTTACGGCATGCACGTTTCCATTAACTTTGCTTATTTGTGTATTTTGTGTAGTAAGATATTGTACACTACGAGTAATGTGAAGATTTATATTCTTCTGTATGTACAAAATTTTACCACAACGTATTATATATGAAGCATAGCTTAATATAAATCCAACAAGAACTAAATTGAGCTGCTTTTGCATAGAGTGATGGAATATGTACAGAATATTCTAGTAGGCACATAAGGAACAACTCTTCAATTAACTAATTTGGAACATAACTGGTTAATTTATATAATGTACATAGTATGTACTATGAGTGTAGGTACGTTTTTCTGTTTACTTCAAGAATATACAAATGTACAAATATACGAACTGTAATAATATACTATATGCACATACATAAAAATTACAGACCCATATAAATATCAGGCCGGGAGGGAGGGATAACAAAAAATACGTCAACTTGTCTCACCGATTCGTAAAACTCACAAATCACTTCCTGGAAACTAAACGGACAAACTACTTAGTACTGATAGAAGCAGACCTTCTAGAAACTACTTGTTGTTAGTCTACAACATAGTAGTCATGTCAGATTCGGGTAGACATTGACGCTAACAAAAAGTTTGCAAGGAGAAATCGCAATAGAAAAGAAATAAGATTGTCCATGCAGCAGAACCAGAAGCAGAGCAAAGCAACCTGTATAATTGCAATACTTGTTTGCAGTGTAGTAGAAATAGATACGCATAGGTACACATATTGTAGAATAAAACGTAGAAAAAAATTAGGAAACAATAATAAGAGATCCCCCTTTTATTTCTACCGGTTAAACAACTACTGAGGGAAAGAACTTTTGGGAAAGTAAACACTGGAAAGTTGGTTCTTTTCCCACAGGAGCTTTGATGTAATAAAAACTAGCTAGTTGCCAATTTCAAAGTAATAACAAAACTACTGCACTATTGTACAATAATTTATATATGGCACCGTTTATTAAGTGGTTGAGAAAAAACCTCTTCGTAATTATACTTCTGTCTGTCTGTCCATCCGTGGCTAAGGACAATGTCAGTTTGTTAATTAAATAGCAACAATATGGCGAGTGGAGTATCATAGATAAGCCATGATGTCAGGCATATATCTAGGAACCTATCACTACCACTACTAGATCTTGAACATCACAGACAGATGATTTTACGAAAATTTAATACTGTATGCTGCGATATGCCATTTAAACCACTGTAATCAACAATTCTCATATGGCGCGGCGGGTGTGACAATCTGTATATTGACCATTCGGTTGTGCATCCCTTTTGTAATGGTTTATTTTCATTTATTTCGTATTGGATGCTTATTGGAGGTCATTCATTTATAATGTGCTTTCCCATTAAAATTTTAACAAGTAAACATGTAGTAAGCTGCATTATGGATCATAAAGACAATAAGTGAACGCAACGTACAAGGACAAATAATGCATTTAATTAAGTTGCACATAATAGTATGCTTTCAAGGTAACTCCATCACATGCATGGGGTGGGGTTACCTTGTTATTACTCACTGTACTTTTCAATATTGGAGTTGTGGAACCCAAAAACTCAACGCTATAATTGAAAATAGAACTACAGATATCTAGGTTAATATTTAGCTAGGTATTGAAAAGCTTCTCAGAGTTTTGGTGTGGAATGCATAGGAGATTCACTTACCCCGAAGGAAAACAGCTAAAGAAAATTAAAAAAAAGCATGGAAATGATTGTGACAAAGCTATTTATGTACAGTTAGGGGAAATAGAGAAGTCATTTCTACATACATAACACTCTTGTTTCTTCAGACAAGAATTTGTAAAGCTGAAACAAGAACTACTTGCAACTTGCAATTTTTCCACACTAAAATTCCTGTTACTCATAATCCTCTACTTTTGCACTAAAAATAAAATCTAAGAATACGAAATTGGTTTCCGGCAAAAGGATAAGATGAAACTTTATGTAAAAATGCAATACCGATCGAAAAACTGTAAAAAATGCAAGTAGTACCCCTGGAGGGCGACTGTTTCTTCGTAACATTATGTTTCTTCCTTAATGGCACTTTCAATGCATAATATGTAGTACCTAATCCGCAGTTAGCCTTTGGGATATATTTATATAGCAGCACATTATATAGGCATTCATATCTCAAAATTTATTACACAAATCTGAATAAAATCTAAAATAAAATCGTCTACACGCTAGTTTCTGTTTCTATATAAGCTCTTTATTTTTACATTTCTAGTTTATAGTAGTACAAGCTAGATATAAAAGGTTTTCATACAAAAACACTCACGTTTTCACCTAAAGTAGCTATGAAGTTACATATTATATTATTGAAGCATTGTTTCTTTGTTCCTGTAAATAAGTGGTGGCGTTATGTAAGGAATTTTCTTCTCTTTTAGAACTTCAGTAACGCAAAAGAAAATATGCCTTCATTATTTAGTCGCATAGTTCTGTAGTATGAAAATCCAGCATTATTTGTAGTTTCTGTAGCACATAACAGGAAGTAGGAATTGGTATAGTGTATCTGTAGTATGTATTTCATAAGTTGTACAGTGTGTACTAATGTTAGCATAAATTCTTAAAATTGCTCCCATTGTGCTAACATTGGCCACTACCTATTTGTAGAAAGTATGCACCATGAATATTATATCACCAATGGAAAAGTTAACTCAATCTTTAGTAAATATCTTTGTAGTATTACGATGAAAACATTTTCCGGTGATGTTCAAAGGTAAATAGAGAGAAAGAATGTATTTATTATTATTTTAACCTACATTCTGAAAGCGTACTGCTATTTTGCATAGTAACAATAAATTATGGTAAATATTTGCTATATAAAGAAAAACAACATTCATAATTTGTATTTAATTAAAGCTGTAGAAACTCAACATCAGCAAGATAAAAGGTTAAACATTTTGCTTATGCAACAAAGCTACAAAATTTCGTCGTCTCTTTTCTCTTAGGCCTTTGATTTAAGAACCTTGTTGAATTTAAAGCAAGTAAACAAGTTTAAGGTCAAGAAGCAGAGTGCTTCTTTAAATTACTGAACTTTCCCAACGTTAATACCTTTGGCATGATTATCTAAGTTACAAACTTGTGTATCCCTATAATACAGTTTTTCATTAACACTCTCTTAATGGTGATTTTAGAAGTGTGGGCAAAGGAGATGGGCAGATTTGAAAGATTAGTTTATTTGAACTTACTTACCTTTCATCTGTATTTAGAGAATTTAATGTTTCATTCAAGGAAGCTTTCTACTTGTTAGTATTACATTTGTAAGAGGGGAAAATTATTTCGAATACCAATTTAGTATTTGTTGAGGTCAATAGAAACCAAATGTTATTTTTAATTCTGACTATCTCTTTGGACTAACTACTTAAGTTCCTGATTAGTACCCAGCCCTCAGGTTCCCATTGACCATAAAAGAGAGGTTCGTTAACTAACTTTTTGTATTTGTATTTGTAATTCCAGAAACCTCGTCGGTCTGCTCTCCTAAGTTAAGTCTCAACTTCAACAAGCTGCCAAATTAAGGAACACAGAGTAGTTGATTGGCGGTTTAGTCAACGAATTGGATATCTCAGCTCAACGAACACTTAAAATTCTCATCTTGAAAATTGGCATTATAAATGCCCAGATCATCATTTTGGAACATTGTACGATAAATAGTTCGCCATTGTGTTTGTCATTCCCATAGAATTAATGGCGAATACATTGTAGCCTTTTATACCAAAGGATTTCAAATTTTCAAAGACTCTTTTATGCAACAGAACATCAACTGAATTACAATACTGCACAAAGTGCATTTACAGATAGAAAAGCGATTTTCGGGAAAGCACGTCGTCGTTGCATTTCTATGAGCACGTAGAATTGCATTGGGAACTAATCGATCATTAGTTGGAATTCCCTTGACTGATGAAATCAGTTTGCTATTGAGCCCAAGAAAGAAAATACATTCAAAGAAATAAAAATACATGTTGGAGAAAGCTGGAAGCCGCTTTACTTTCAGACTTTCACTGGCTATTGTGTGATTGCCCGTTCTAACGTTGACGCTAACACCAACACCAACGCTAAAGTAACGTATAGTATATCTGGCTGACTTTTTGTTTACTAAATAAATACGGGGCGATCGGAGTACCTCCTCTCATCTCCCGAATAATCTCAACTGCATTTTTGGAACTGGAACAGAAAAGAATTACAGAAAGGAATTTAAGTTAACTGAGTGGGAGAGCGCCACATTTCACAGTACTTATCCTTACTTTGCTTTCACTCTGCCGTCTACTGTGAACTGAAGCTGAACTACTTTCTCCACGATGGCTTTCAACGGGTAAGAGATTCTTTTATTACTTTTCGCTAGACTTTCTCTCTGTCTCTCTCCGTTCCAGTTTGTTTCTATTGACACACTTGAAAGAAGAAGGAGCTCCTCTCCTCTGGAAATATATTGGGTTATTTCAGTTTATCTGTTAAATAAGTGAAAATGGGGGATTTGTCCATTTGTCACAATATTACAGAGAACACACAGATAAGACTGCACCATTCTCTTAAGGATAACACAAATGTTTTCAGACTTTCTCTCCGCATTACATTCTTCCATACACTTAAGGTCGCCCAGATTTTCTCGAAACTAAAGAGACATTTTCTGAAAAAACTCATGATAAGATGTTCATAAACTATTTCAAGGCTCATATCGCACATAACATGTAATATAATGTACCACAATATATGTGCTTCAACAAACTTCATTTTTAGCATTACGAGACACAATTTTGGTAAAATTGGCTGAAATAGTACTCTTCGAAAAAATTTCTGATTTATTGAAAATTTACTAATATAATCCTATTTCATGATGGATAAATATAATGAGCTGTTACGCCGAAATGACACGCAGTCCCGATCAAAAAACGTGTCAACTCAAGTTTATTATTTATTAGTCAAGTTACTTTAGTTTAAACATGCAGGTAAATCTAAATATGGAAAATAATACAATATTCCACAAATTATCAAAACAGTTAGCATTTCAAACAAATATTTGGCAAAATATGGCCCACGGGGCAATTATCTAATAAAGACGCATAAAATAGGAGCAAATAAAAAATAGAGTCATCTAAATCAGTACATCTGGTAACTTTACTTTGACTGCAACATGTAGCTTTAGCACACAACCAACATTTCTTCTTTTTAATGGCATCTTGTACTTTTCGCACTCTGATGCTGTGGTTTGGTGTACTGAAAGATTATTTTTATGTCCCTACTGCACTACATAAACTATTTAGAATGGAAACAGAAATAAAACAATAAATTCCGATCCCTAATAAAGGTTCCTCACCATGAATTTAAGGGTGTATAAAACTTGTACTTCTATATACTTAGACTGTTACATGATGAAAAAAGGCTAAGAGCAGTTTTGGCTAGAATTCCTAACTAGTGCAGTGTGTGTATGTCGTAGGCAGTAAGACCTCACTGCCTATAGTCAATAGGACCTATCGTGTGAAGAAAAATATTTAAAACGCCCACATTGTTTTATTATTGAGGAATTTTTGCTCTAATTGAAAAATTGTTTATTATGGTCATCGGCTTTAGAAAAATATTTAAAAGGTTATGGAAGCCAAGGTAATCGGCAAGGGCTATTTATAGAGCCAAGTAGTCAATTCCATCTCTTAAAAATAGTAATTAGTAGTAATTCCTTGACTTTTAATTGGTCATATTATATTTTTTCTGATTGATATTATTGCATAAGTGATTTCTGAATCACGATTACTAATAATAATGCAATATATATGGTGGAAGTACGAGCCAGTTTAAAATGGTACGATCGGTCGTACTGCCTGATAGGTCCTACTGTCTACCATATGTATGCTAAAGCTCATATTACTAACAATAAGACATAAAACGTATAGGAAAAGTATTTATTTAAGTCGAACTGAAAAGCAGCTAAGCACGCCTATTTTCAATTTTCACTTGCCTGTAGTTTTGTTGCCACTAACTTAGAAACCTAATTTCGGCGAAATAATCCAGACGTGGAAAGTTCCTTCTGATATTTAAACTGCTTATCGAGACACGCTACCCGCCCTCTCATAATTTGGCAGAATATTTATTGTGAATCTCCACGACATAAATTTTTTTAACGTAATGTTGGATTTATAGCTAAATAAAATACAAATAAATACAACCAGCTTATGGGTATCTGAAACTGATGAAATTCTTCTACACCTCCATCCTTATAGTAGACAGAATGTAATATACAATACTAATTAGATGTTGTTAAATATTATTAATTTGTGTTAATAGTCTATTTGTTCTAGTTTATTTTGACGTTTATACCGCTTTGTTTTGTACATTTGTTATGGTCAACCACTTCCATTGGTGGTTTGGTTATGTAGGTTTCCTCTCTCCATGATATTATGAAAAACAAGTTGTTATTTATTTACAAAGTAAAATCTCATCGAAAATATTTTCAAAATAATGCCATCGTAGAAATGGATGCCTTAACCACAAATCATCGCTTTTAAATAGTAGTATTTTGAAATAATGGGAGATACCAGGGGTCTAGGATATTAATATGAAAACAACTCATTTTAGAAATATTGAGGTAGTAGATATTGTAAATGTAATTTCTGTTATGAAAAATAGACTTGTGTGATGCACCTTATAATCTAGAAGACGTATAAGCATTGCTATTCACCTTCAACTAGGTTTGGTGCTAATGTCAATGTCAGAGGAACTGAAGTCATCACGTACAAAAGACAATTAAGAGAAACTTGTTAAGATATTGTGCAGTTAATTGGCTGAAAGCAGTGGGGAAGATTTCCACTCATTTCCCCTGTACATTTGGTTTTATTAAGCTCGACTTGATTAAACTTTGTTATCCTGCAGAGTGCAGCCACTAAAATTGTAAGTCAGGCATTTTAATTGCTTCTTTATAAGGATCCACAAAGCTACCCTTAAATATTAATTGGGGGTGACACCCTTAAAGGTCATTCTCGCTGTCTCTATTTAGAATATTGGAATATACAAATAGAAAGGCCATAACTATTAAGATAATGGTAAAGGACCAAGGGCAATGTTAAAATCCCACGCACAGGATCAGAATATCAGACCACCACAAATAATTTAATTACATTTGCAAGTGTTGCTGTTCAGTGTACTGTAATAAAATCAGAATAGAGAAATGTGAGGTAAATTGTAGGAGGAATCCCACAGTATGCGTATGTAGTGACAGCATAGTTGGTATACCATAATTATGACATCGAAAAGGTGGTTGAGCAAATGTAGTGCCTTAATTGCCCACATAGGTTGTGGTAAAATGCATAATGTTAGAGGCTGTAGGTATTAAACATAAATCACATATTACACAATATACCTAGGAAATAAAAGGCCAAAATATTTCTGCAAATGTTTAATTATTCTTTTACTGTGAAATTCTGAAAGCGTCAAATTCTGTAGGTATTGAATTTATAAAAGCAATAATATTGGTTAAAAATGAATCTGTATCAAAATGGTCCATATGCTATGCTAATGCTCTTTGTCTAGTCATGCAAGTAATGCCCGCGATATTTACAATGCCAAAGCATGAAGAAAGGTCCTTGAGCTTCGAAATTAATTGTCTCCATATTATTTCCTTGCATGGATGACAAACAAAAGCAAGATGAGGAGGAAAAGGACAAATCTCCACGGAGTCCTCAATTCACTCTGAAGAAACTTAATTAGCGTTATTTTCTCCACTTTAATTTACTCATACTACAGTGCAACGTATATGTAAGGTATTTAAGTATCAAGTACTTATGCTAAGTTCATAGGCGTCGCCATGAAAAATTGGCAGGGGCGGCATCTAAGTTGGGTGCCCAAATATTAAGGGTGGAAAATTACCATAATTTAGATGTTAAAAATGACAATAGCTGCATTTTAAATTGCAGTGTAATAAGTCAAATTTATCAACAACCAGTAGCGGCGAAATTTTTTGGCGTTTTCAGGCAAATTAAAGACAAAACATACATATTTAAGAAATATTTTGCCACTGTTTGTTAATTTTTGACCAATTTTACAGTAGGGGAGCTGATATTATCTTCAAACTACAGCGCGGTGCATTAATTTTTTCCCGTTTTAAGGCGAGTTAAAGACTTAAAATATACATAGTTAAGAAGATCGCGCGGAGCGCGAAATTTTTTCCATTTTTGGTACATTTTTGACCAATTTTACAGTAGGGGAGCTGATTTTATAAATGGTTTCCACCATAAACCTTTATTTTATATCAAATATGGGATTTTCCAGGGGGGCATTTACATTGGCTGCCGCTCCTACGAAATTTCAGGGGCGGCATTGCCGCCCCTGCCGTGGATACGCCTATGGCTAAGTTAGTATAAGCAAGTTTGCATAGAATACGCTAAAGTTTATTTACCCTAATCTCAATTTTCTCACTGCATGCACAACAAACACAACACTAACCCAACTATAATTATGTGCCCCAAAGGTGTTCTGTAATGTATGCCCATACATTATAATATGTCAGTAGGTGTATAATTTATACAGGAATATGAACCTCTATTAATAACATATGCACAACTTTCTACCAGGTACATATTTATTTCTAAAGTTTGTGATTAATTAGCTACTGTCGTGAAAAAGTTTGAATAAAGTTTGTATACAAAATTATATTCTAATTAGTTTTATAATTTACTTGTTTTGAATGATTTTTTAATTTTATTTCTTAGAATTGGGGCACGCAGGTAACATAGTCATGGTGTCTATTTCTATTTCATGTATAGGTAAGTTATATTGGTAGTTAAATAGTATACTAACAGTTTTACATAATTAGGTCTCTTATAGTATGTGCAGGGTTAACGAAAATTCTGTGTTACTCTCCTTAATTTACCTAGGACTGTAGCAGGATAGGGTTCTAGCAGGAAAAATTAACTTTGCCAAATTATAAAGCAATTACATAAAAGCACTAATGATATTATGGATATCCTGATGCAATAAGCCATCATAGTTATAGTTGGTAGTTAAATAATTGCATGAACACAAAAAATTTGCAATTAACAGAAAAAGCAGAAAAATTGACGGTTGGCATGCAATCATGAAACTTTTTACAAGTTCCGTCATTCCCTTCAATCCATCCATCTGGTCTGGCCAGCTACAGCTCCGTTTAGATCAATAGAAAATCTCCGGCATGACAGCGGTAAGCTTTATATTACATTTTCTAAGTGAAGGCTTTATTTTTAAATTGCTTTGCGCTCCTCTGCTCAACTTTACACACTTCCATTTACATACGCCATATCCTATAGAGACAGAAAGCCAGGAAATTAAAGTTTTCATAACTAACGAAAAGTTAGGAATATTTTTTTGCCAGATCCTCCTACACATTTCTCATTTATTTGTAACAGCATACTTTGCTTGATTGCCAGTGAAACAACTTGAGGCAAACACAATTTAAATATTCATGTTTGAAGATTTCTGTCTTTTGTACGGAACGTGGAAATGGAAAATCGAAATACGGTTTATTCTTACACGTTTTCATTATTCTAATGGGATTTCTTAATAACGATTAAGAACTTGTTTACTTACAAGGGAACGTTTTTCGATGGAGCTCGGAGACAGGAATCCCACATATCGTCTGCGTCTGCCTTGCTTACTTCCTATGTAATTTACTTTCTTCCTCTATACAAAATATTCATGCGAGCGAGCACTCTATTCTCCAGGACCTCTTAGCCTAATATCTGGAGAATTAATTATTTCGACAGTGAATTGACTTAAGATTCGAAATAAGCATGTCTGAATTAGCAGGAAACGACAATATGCATTTCCATCGAAAAGCGTTCCCTCGTTGGTAGTATATTAGTAGCTCAAAACTTATTACTTAAAATTTTATATGCAAGGAACTCAAGAATTCAAGAATATTTTTAATTGCATAATGCGCTAGCCTAATTAAGTTAGTAGTATATACTTAGGCAGTACTTGCATTATTTAAATGTGACCTTTGGTTAAGATAACAATTTCAGAGAACTTTTAATTTTCTATCATACGGACTGTTTAAGTAAGTATTAATATTTTATTTATTATGTAATGCAAGGTCTAGATTTGCTCTTTGAGCTCATATTTAGACTCGTGCAATTTAAAGAGAAGGATTAATAATAAATAAAAACACAACTGTGTCTTTGTTTGCTTTAAAATTTTAATGTCATGGTGTATACAGATATTGTAACATTTTTACATTAATTAGTAATTGCTGTTACGTAATATTGGTATGAGTACCGTATCAACTTAAAATGTTCATCCTCTTTATTCCGTTTAACATTCGACTTGATATTGTGCTAAGCGTTACATTGTGAGATAAATAATATGCAAGATCCAGAAAGGTTATCTGCATAATGATATCGCCTCCGGAAAGCTATACGCTAGATTTTAAGATGCTGTGACATTTTAAGATTGCGAAATAGTAATAGATGTGAATATGAAATTCTCATTAGAGAGCAACAAAGAAAATAGATTTAATATGAAATGCTATGTATATTAGAACTTCCAGAATTATACAGATGTAAAAATGCTTAGGTATTTTCTGTGCTTATTTTTTGTAAAGTTTAAAGTACTGTGTTCCTTTTCTGTGATTCTGAGTAACAGGTAGTTAGTAATTATTTTGTATCTTCTCAAGCATACTTAGAAACATTACAAAATTATATTCATTAATCTTAGAATGATCTCTTAGAATTTTTGAAACCTACTTTGTAAATAATTCACCTTTATAAAGTGCTTTCCTTTCAGGCAAATTAAATTGCCTTCCCGAGTACTTATTTACCTTCCTGTGCATATACACGAAAATGATATTACATTTTTAATTGTGTTTTATCCAGGCCGTTAATTAAATAACTTGTAGATTTAGAATTTTAACTATGTATTCACAATACATAAAAACGATGCTGAAGCTTTCTTCATGTTTGCTTTATGCCCACCTGTGAAAAACACATCTTCAAACGTCACTATTCATACAAACTTCAAAGTACATAAATAAATACCTGCCTAAATCATACTGTATGGTGCATTTATATAGGTACTCACATCAGAGATAGCAAATATTGGCAGATCTCGTTGCGTTGAGAAAACCAGATTGAAGTAAGGTGCACTCTAAAGTACACAAAGTTGTATCACTTGATTTGATTTACATTTCAATACACTTTTGCATAGGTATTTAAAATACTTGAATGACTTTCAGTTTCTGTGAAGAGCAGTTTCGGGGATTGAGAACTCATGCTACATGCAATGAACTTGTTTGGCCCTCGGGTGAATCCAGATATCTATGCTATAATTGTGGTAGTAGCTGAAAGCATATAAATGCGTCAACTGGACTGTCTGTCAGAAATCTGTTGACATAATATAATAATTTGCATGTTAGAATTGCATTGATACTTAACGAATGCATACACTTCGTGAATATCGTTTTTGTACTGTACAGAGAGAATTGCTATTATGTATTTCTCGGAAAGATGTCGTCTAGTTTCAAGTTTCAACAAATCGCAAACTTTTTTGGTTGTGGAATGGTCTGGCCCAAACTTGTTGGGTAAATAGGGGACTTTTCTGTTTTGGGCGTTGCACATTGCACATAAAAAGTTTTATGCTTGTTTTGCAAAAATGGATTTTCCACAGAAAAGTCAAAAATAGACGAAACCCTTATAAGAAATCCCGTATAGATATTAAGTTTTTTTCTGACCATTATAATTATATTACTTTTCAAAAATTATGTCCGAAATAAATGCCTAAAGGTCTAATAGCAACTTTGGCATACTAACACTAACAGGCTGGACTGGACAATTCAGAATTGCAGTGCATATTATTTAAGGTACGCACGTGTAAATGACAGATTCGTCTCGTAAATATATTTGCATAATATAATGATATCATTATATTATTTCGCCCCATTCCATTGCAATGAGATTGAGATACTACTAAATATCTGATAGTGACAGACAACTGCAGATAACAATATTCTGCTGATAAGTATTTCTGTCGTCCTGTCAAATAGTCAAAGTTGAATAGAAACAATGTTAGCGTTATATTAGGAGTGCACAGGAAAAGTACGGCTTGTTACGTAAATGTGACGTTAGATGGTTCATTCCATGTCAAAACGTACGGCGAGTACTAAACTGGCCGCATTAAGTTTGGCTGTTGCTGCATAAGTACA
>JAQFYC010004133.1:0-18224 GCA_034694165.1 Tomocerus mixtus | reverse complement strand
TATAAGGATATTTGTCGTAATTATGCAGCAATACACTCACTCGGGCGGGCTACATATACGGGCTTGGCAGTTTTATTCTTGGTCACCGTCAAAATGTTTCTTCCATCGTAATCAAAAAATCCACATTTTAAAATGTCACTAAGTTGGAAATAATAGCGGATGGCATCACGCATGCCTTTTGTGGCCATTTTAAGGATTTAGAGTATGCAAATGCTCCAATGAGTAAAGTTTAAACCTCAAATCGAATGTACTTTCTTATGGTGGTCAGACAGTTTACTGACTGAATTTGGTTCGGTGTCCAAATACAAATAGTCTTTGATGGTGGATTGCTAAATACTTATTTGGAAATATCTTACAAGACACATTGCTTCATATAATGTTATCAGTTTACTTCGGCTTTGATGATTTTATGGTAAATACAAAATGATTATATGATGCAGTATATTCGCGCAATATTCTACTTTGAATAAATACGTTCAAGTTGTAAGCTTTTATTAAATATTTGTAATTACATTAAATGTTGTGTACTTATAAATATTTACTGATATGCTACCCTTATGTTGCTAACTACTAATAATACATTTATGTGCATTTCCGTCAAGTCAATTATTATTTTATTGCATGATCCGTTTGTGTTTACACAATTACAGGAAATATATCTTCATTTTAAATGTATGTCATTACGAACCTTGCCAGAGACCCTGGTAATGCATCTTTTAAGGCCAATATTACAGTCAGAACTGGTTTTGCAAAATAGTTTAGCTGTCTAATCGTAATAACAGAAATTCTAGGGCATAGCAGGCAACATAACATCGTAATACATGTAGGTACAAGGACAATAATACAGGTGCACTATTATATGTTTATTAAAAAGTAAATATTTTTTATCTTTCGTGGGTATAGGGAGTAACAACTTATCCTTGAATCTCCTTGGCTCCACATTACCCCAGTAGCAAAAAATGAGCAATTTACATGCTTGGTGAGTAACTCTACCTTGTCCTACATAGAAATTTTTTTATTTCTCTGCCGTTTCGACCACCAAAATTTTGAAATGCGATTATAATTGAAAGAGATACTTGACTTAATACGAAAACACTAATTTAGCAGTGGAAATATTAGAATCACTTGTATTTTAAAATAAAATTCCAACACTTCCTGTACTGTATAAGCCACAAAAACGAACCCCGAAACGAATAATTCGAATATTTGTAACTTCAATATTTCCCGTTGCGCATTGCAATCCTTGCTTCGTTACGGCCTATAGTTGCTGACATCATCTTACAAACCATAATACAATTCTATCTCGAGATAATATTTTGTTTTTGATTCTTATGACATGACGCCCTATCCAGCCCGTGTAAGTGAGGTGTTGGATTGTCTTTAAAATTCTATGGAAAGCAGTGCCGCTATGATGTTATCTAAAATATGAAAGAAAAGAGTGGATTTGGTTCCTTTGTAAATGGAGAAGAAAGGTCCAACGGAGATCTTTAGAGGACAATATGACGCCATTTGTTTTTGTAGTACTTTATTTCTTATTAGCGGCTGCCACCGCTTTTTAAATTGTATTGATAATGTGTTCACCTCTGCACAGTGTGTAAAAGCAATGTCCACTGCAAGACTAATAAAAATACCGACATAGATTGCCAATATATACCGTGGACGCTCAATTTCGTTGTACATTTTAATTGCCGCAAACGAACACATAATTTGCAGAAGAATACAGCACCCAAGAGTAAGTGGCCCGACATAAAACATAATTTTATGAAATATAATATTAATGAGTTTTAAACTGACGAACGCTTTCTTCCCAACAGCTAATCTTTTACGTAGTTCTTGTAACACTTTGATTCCAGTTTTGAAATGCGCTACAGATATATTTGTTAACCAAAATGATACAGTTTGAATGTAAATAATTAGGAAAATGAATCCGAATTGGCAGGCCATCAGACCAATTACTACGAAATAGAATTGCACTGCGGATATTATCATATGAAGAATAAAGTTTGGGCGCAGGTCGAACAATTTAAAGATGCAAACGAAAATATGCCTATCTCTTATGGCTCCCACAATGCAGACAATAGGACATAAACCAAATAGGATAGGGACATATGCTTTCAATGCCCATCCTAATATTTTTTTATTAATGGATGATTCTGCGTCAGCCGCTTGTTTTTTAAATGCACCTGGAAACGAAATAAAATATTATTTGTCAATTTAACAAAACATTGCCTTTGTTGCCATTGTTGGCTATTGCCATTGTTGGCTATTGCTACTGGTGGCTAGAAAAACCAAAATAGTACTTACTATGAGCTAATGCGTCAAGATGCAGTGTGTTTGACAATAGAAATGAAAATTCGTTAATACGTAAATACCAAGTAGAATAGATTCCTAAGCTCAAAATTCCAACTATAAGGTATAGAATTAAAACATACATTTCTCGAATGGTAAGAAATGACCTTTCAAAGGAAACCTGGTATAACAAAACTGAGCCAGTGTAAATTATTAAGAAAAGCATGGCTGCCATTCCCAAAAATGTTAAATTCTTCTTAGATTTACTTTTGGTTACTGTCACCAAGCTCTTTCCGTCATAGTCGCAAAATCCACATTTGATTAAGCCACTTAATTTGAAATAGTAGCGAATAGCTTCCCGCATACCTTTTGTAGACATTTTAAGAATTTATATTTGTTGAAATTAAAATGTAAGAAGTGCAAGAAGTTATTATTAGTTCTCCCTAACAATGCTGCTACTGCTAATGGTGACTCGAAAATGACTGACTAAATTTAGTTAGACAAATTCTGATATTTCTGTATTCAAAAATGGTTGCTAAATAATATTTGGCAACCTTTTACGACACATATGTTGGTAAATGAAATTATAACGAGGTCACTTTAACATTGATCGAGTATTTGTATTATGATTAGGGTATGACAATAAAAAAATCCGATGTATTATTGTATATTACAGTACATTCTAGTAGAAGTTATAATTGGTAGTGTGTACTTATTGTTTGCTTCATGTAAAACACAATTATATAGTTTAAGTTCAATTACGAGTGTACAATTAGGTAGGCATACATACAGAATAGATAGAATCAAAAGAAAGAACATGTAAAAGAACAATTCTATTATTTGTAAACGTTTTACTAATATGTTATTCCTTCTATTTCTATGTAAAAGTATAATAAACGAAATTGTGGTTTTATCAGGAATCTATTGCATAGTAAACTAAAACAAGTCTAATTTACATGTCATTATTGTTTCCGTAAATATCTTCAGAGTTTTTATGAGAATAATTGATTAATATGACAATTTTCTTTTTACAAACATGTTAAGATATCAAAAGAGGAACAAGTACTATTTGTGCGATCTCCTCTATACATACGCATTGAAGTATCACTCTTGTCAATCCACCGCGGTACTACAGATTCTCCCCATTGGGGTTCCTCTGCACATCTTGCAACGTAAAGGGGATTTCCCCTATATCCAATGTTGCCTCCAGGTATTGCGTTTTGAGGAAAGTCTCTGTCTCTCAGCACCCACTGGAGTTTTATTTGTTGAGGATTCGTTAAAAATTGGACGTTCTCAGTTGTGTTATGTGTTCCACGATCCTCGTAATGACATTCTCCATTTCTAACATTTCCTCTTCCAATGATAACCCATCTTTCTTTGTACACTCTGCATATATATCGTCTATTCTCGTGTGCATTTTCAAATACAGGAACTAAATCCCTTTCGTTAAAGCCAATTTGGGTTGGGAATTGAAAGCGAAGAGAATGGCATCCTGTGGGGCGCAAAGAAAAACAATAATTAAATTAGGTCAATCAAATTTTAGTCAACAATATTATTTACAACATAATTTATTATTATAGTTCCCTACCTTTACAATTGTACATTTCATTTAACTTTTCAGCATCCAATATACTCAGACTTTTTCGTTTGCCACAGGGCCAACTTGAATAATCAATTCGTTGTAAACAAGTTTCCTCGTCACAACTGGGATGCATAACACTTTGGTAGCCGTAGAATCCCCCGCCATTTAAATGTGGATATTTGTCTTCCATTGTGCAATTACTCCTTCTCACTTTGATATTTTCATCTCTGTCCTTTCTCAAATGTTCGTCTCCGAATCCCAAAATGTAAGCCATTTGACGAAGGACTTCCTTTATAGTGAATTCACCTTTTATAGTTGTTACTCTTCGTCCTCCTGTGTAACACTCTTCGACTTTGTTAAGCGAACTCTTAGCATAATTGTATTTTAGAAAATTGACAAACGCGCTTTCCTTTTGCCGAGGAATCCAACGTATGCAGGTTTTGTTGTGGAAATCATTTATTGCTTCGTAAATGACTTTTCTAGAATTGCTATTTAAAGAAGAATCAATTTCAAAGGGCACTTTTCCATCAGGCCACAATCTACATTGTAAAGGCCCGTCCTTGATACGATTGCTCTGTGGAAGCTGTATTGAATGATTAGAAATTATTATTTATTAATTTGACAAATATTAATTGTATTTATTTAGTATTATTTATTTTATTATTTCGGTTTCAGTATCGCAGTAACACAACTTATTAAAGTGTATCATTGAAAGAATTTTATTAATTCTGAAAAGTTTATTACGAGTTTGTACTACTGCATTTTTAAAATTTGAAATGTCCTCGTGACCAAATTATATAGCATAATCATTAATTAGCATAATGTTAAGAGACTACAACACAAAACGCAATTAAATAATCAGTTGGACCTTTGAAATCACCTATTTGAATAATTGTACTATGAAAAATAGTTGCCTACCTTTTCTAGTATTGATTCCTCAAGTGGCTTTATCTTGGCTTCAAAGTTGTTCTTGGAAACTGAACTTGATTCCGGTGTATTCTAAAAAGATATATACAAACAAAGATTAAATATGTATGTAAGTTTAATTATTATGCTATGCAATTTGTTTTGTTAATTAATACATTTTGAGTAAAGTTGAAGAGCCTTTCATATTGTTGGGACACCAATTGTTCAGTTCGACTGATTTTCCCTTCAATTTCTATAAATTTGGCGGCGTCTGCTTGTTCATTCTAAAAATTGGATTTCGATTAGGGAAACATTTTACCTGATGTCGTTAGGGATGAGTGTATGGTTAAAATAGACTTTTTAAATCAGGTCTGTAAATAATGCTATAACCTGTTTGATTTGAGTTAAAAGATCACTGCGCTGCTCAGATATTGACTGCACACATTGAGCCACTTTTAAGTCCATGTTGTTTTCTGCTAGCTCCATCTAAAAATTATAAAATCGAATATAGGAAGACGTAATAAACAACAAATAAACAAGGATGTAGTCAAATGGTTAAGCTGAATATAGTGTCATTAAAGCATCAGTAAAGTAAAAACAGTGAAAAATTGTTTCTTATAAAATTGTACACATTCTTAGATTTGCGGTATATTGAAATTCTGTTTGGATTCCTGATGATAATAACTTTTGTATGCTAATTCACTTGTTTTATACTGACATATTTACAACAATGATGGCCGTGGCCAGAATTCTTAGAAGATCTTACTTGTTTTATTTTGCTGGATAGCTCAATGTATTTCTCAGATAACAAATGATCAATCTGGGTTGATTTATCTTCCACCTCGGCGAATCTTTTGGAATCGGTTTGTTCTACCTTAATGTTTATTCATGCATATTTATAATATTGGCTTCAGGTGCTAATAATCAATTTATTGTGGTTTATTTATTTATTTGCATTCCATTACCTGCTGAAGTTTATTGAAAAAGTGGTCGGTTTGCAAGCCAAGTTTTACATCGATTTCAGCGAATTGCCTATCATCCGTAAGCTTGTTCTACATGGAGTGCGGTACACAAAATACTGATTGAATATATTTTCTCATTTTTGTTTACCAGAAAACCATTAGAAAAAATATCACCTGGTCTAGTTTACTGGAGAGTTCAGCTACTGAATTTTCGACCTGATTAAATTTTTGTAGAAATTCTTCCAATTTGGATTTTACGAATTCCGAGAATGCATTCTATATAAATGAATATATATCACTTGTATAAAACTTAAAAAAAATATTATTGTACGTTTTCTTATGTCAACATTGCAAATTTAGCAGCAAAAATGATAACTTTTTCCGAAAAATTTACATAATGCAATGGCTAACTGTCATTTATAATAAAAATATTATTACTTGCAGCTATTGGTCATTAAATTACTTATTACATCACTCAATATTAATACCTCAATATATATAAACTTACTCAATGCTAATTTTTATATAAATTGATAGTTAATCCTGATTTAGAAAATAAGCCATTTAACTTTTAAGTATTCCTTTCCCCCAAAAAAATAAATAAATATTTGCTTTTAAATTAAAATCAATTCGTTTAAATGAATGTGCAGTGACTAGATAATTATTTGATACAATTAAGCAATCATATTACTAGCATTACTTGTGCTTTCAAAGTGTTTTGCAAACTAATGTGTAATTCTTCCGCTGTAGACTTCCAACTTGCTTCTACTTGAGACAATGGCGCACTGGCGTCTGATTGTATCGTAACGATTTTCTCTTCTAAGTTTCCAATTCTCGTCTTCATTTCTTGGGCATCCTCCTTCTAATGATAATTGTATGAATTTGTTTAGTTAATTATATAATGTTCATACAAAGTCAGTTGTGCACTACAAATTTTTTGGCTTTCACGTATATTATTATCTCCAAACAACAATAACGGAAAATGTATACAAAGTGGAAAGTTTTGCGGGCATTACTCAGAACGCCTTTCCAAGTACGGGATCTTTAGTAAAGTAGTTTCTCAAAAGTTGGGAAAGAAAAGTGTAGCTTTGATTTTTTGATTACGGCGATACATTCGTTTGCACGGTTTATTTCCACGTGGAGATAGTAATTCAACCGAAGCTAATTTTATTGTCTTTTGTGTAGAACAAAAATACAATTAAATTAGCTTCGGATGTAGTATAAACCATAACTACATAATCAATAGTAACTGTGGGTTTGATAATTATAAATGCCAAATATCTGAAATATAAGGCTATAGTAATTATGTAAATTATTGTAGTGATAAAATTAACCTTACCAATTCAACAATATCTTCACGTATGTGGATGAGTTCTTCTTTTTTCTTTCTCCTTGACATTCCGTGCAGATGAGTGTTATTTTTATTCTCATCATTAGAATTGTACATTTCAGTTAACTTTAAAAATAGAAATACAACGAATAATTCAACAACAACTTAAATAGCATGAAGTACATATTCAAAAAGTCCAAACTTTGCATAACAATTTTTCAGGCAGGGGGGCCAACTTTTGTAATGCCATAAAAGTGGGGTCTATATTTAACGATTTCGGAACAATTGACACAAATTAGCAGGTTATCATTTTCACTTAGTAATTGCGGTTTTTGCCAATAGCTGAAAAAGTGTATTGTCTTAATTTTTCAATATCTTTTTTAATTTAAGTAAAATTTTCATCACTATTCAATTCACGACTGCAAGTTTAATATTTAATGCGATTACACAAAATTCAATAATATTTAAAAAACACCTACTAGTATCAATAATATAAGCAATACAATTTTTAAATCTTAAATACCTCGTTACTACCATTGGACAGTCCCGACAGAGTATCACTTGTGAGATCCAATTCACTAGACATCGCAGAGGAATTTTTTAGCATTTGATTCAAAATAAGCCAAAAAACGAAACCCAGGGTTTTGGCTTTATCCATTTTACAGTCAATTATGCAATAACTTTTACTTTTTAGTTAATTAAACTGTTTTTGAAAATACTTTGACTATTGCAACGCACACAACTTGGGAGATAATATTCTATATGACAAAATGCATTGAACACAATTAATAATATTGCAGCTGAACCTAACCAATATGTAATTGAAGTATTTATGAACTTAACTATCAAAAATGTTTGAAGATGTTTGACCATTATATTTTCACACTTATATCAAAAACAAAATTAAATAAATATGTGACACAGCTATGTAATAAGACGAAATAAATATGTGCTTAGGAGCTGTAAATGTTAAGTGACAGCAGTGCGAATACAATGATTCATATTATTGATTTTAAATGTGAAACCAATTTACAAAAATTAAATAAGTACCTAAATATGTACTTACATGTCCAAAACCAAAATTAAATTTTATTTTGAGCTAAATAACAAACCACAGTTATATTAATACAAATAAAATGCAATTTATTTCCAGGTTAATCTCCATGGTCTTTTTTCTGTTTATAATCATTTAATTATTAATTATACATTCAATTAAGTAATATACAAAGCGATAAATGGAAGCTTAATTAATGCAAATATTGGTCCGAACCATAGTTCAATTTTATTATTTAGGTTAATTGTTTATTTGTAAATTAGGTCAAATAATAAGTTTTTCTGTTGCACACAATGTACTTATGTCAGCTTCGCACTTCAATATTAAGAATAATTCCACAGCAATGCCCAATTGCTCGCTTTTCGGGAATATTTGTATTGGGTAAATCGAAATTACAATCTGGTGTCCCCAGAAAAATCAATTCGATACCAAATTGGGTGAATTTACACCTTGCACCTTATAAATTTGTAGACGCACAAAGGATATATCATATTTTATTAATACTGCATTTTTGAAGCATAAATTAAAAATAAAAATAAATAAATAACTAGTGTAGGAGTGCGACAATTAATGTATATTGTGTATTATGTAACTAAGTAGACGTTGGAAGGCATTTAAAACTCAATCCAAGCTCTACAAATGACGGGCTAGCATATGGAATTCTTGGAACAATGAGGATCACATTTTAAAATAAAAAACATTTTGAATCCAGCGCAATAATATGACATCTTAAAGTACCTACCTCTTATAGTACAAAATTTGAATAATATATTCATAGAACTTATATTTGAAGTAGCGCAATTTTAACCGTCCCGTCTAACAGAAAAAATGTTTTTAGCTTACTGAGGTACTGAGTAATTCGAGTTTATTGGTATTGTACTATGCAGACTATGCACTAACATTCTATGCATGTCAAAATTAATTACTTTTCCTTGAGCAGAAAATTTTATAAATTGATAAATAGATAATTAAGAGAATGTTTAGCTATTTTCCCTAGGCGGTGATCGATGTACCTATATATATATAAGTATATAGATGTTGTAGTAAAGAAATACCCATTGTCTCCTGATGGCACTCTCCAGTCTCTTATTAACGTTCAGGCTAGACATTTTCAACTGGGTGGGAATTTTTTAACATCAGTTATAAAAATACCATTACCAAATCCAGACAAAAGAAAAGAAATAAAGTTATGCAAAAACATTTACTGCTTCAAAGATTTAGTTCTTTACTTTTAATTGACGCTTGCCCTTGGTAACACAAAATTATTCTTATTCCACTTCGTTCCGTGGGAAGTATTACTTACTCATCTTCAATCCTTGGAACCTTCAAATGAACGGCGGATGGGAATTTTGTCTTGGATCTTGTATCAATATTTGTCATTCTGCATTATATTTTATTTTGATTCTTTTTGAAAGTAGGAGACCACTACTTTGAGCTTTTATATTATTATTTTAATAATATTAATTTTAAACTTGCGATCGTATATTTACGTACACTGTCAACTGTGTAATATAAATATATCAATGAACAGAAACCTATTAATTGGAATTGTTTATGTTACAAGACTATTTGTCATTTATTTGTGTTTTGTTTACCATTTACAGGTGACTTAATGGTTTTGGGCTATATGCAACAGATTGTTCGCTAAATGGTCTAGAATCTTAACTTGTTATCCCGAGGATGGAATCCGAAGATAATCAGTCGTGGCTGTTGAAAATATTTGGCAACCCAACTGTAAGTACTAATCCAACATTTAGTGATAGAATATGGATTTGTAAAGTTAATTAGGCAGTCCACTCAGAAACCAAACAATAGTATTGCACATATTAAATATAATAGATATTACACACAAATCAAAGGAAAAGTGTGATGGGATAAAGCAAGAAAATTACATTGATTTCTGTTTTTTTGCAGATATTTCGCGTTTTACTAAAATACATATCATGGGAAGGAATGAAGAACTTTCGCCTTGTTTGTTCTTCGTTAAACACCGAAATTGTTACCAGCAAGCGGTTTTCAAACAACGGAATATTTGTTATCTCCCGATCGGAGTACAGATACCAACCGAACTGCTTCATTTGCAAGTGCGAATCAGTTGCTCAAATGACGAATTTCCATATTCTGGAAACAAGCGATTTCTTTTGGAAACAAATCAAATTTGATTTACGTAAAGACGATGGAGCTAAAGCAACAGAATCAAAATCGATTCAGAATTACGCTGCAGAACACGCTGAATATTTGTGTTTCTTGGATTGTATAGAAGATCACGAAGAGTTTGATGTTTTGAACGTGCCTTTACTTAAGAATTGGCTCACTGAAACCCCAGATAGTGAACAATATCTAAAAATGAAAGAATTAGAATTGCCATTTCTGATTATGAATAGCTGCGATATCTCAAAATTTCCCTTCGTCACAGAAAAGATTACCAAGTTGAGAACGACTTACAATCGAAGATGTCCTAATGTTAATTCTGCAATAGTGACTAGCAATCTGAATGTAATTGCTGATAAAATGCATTACTTAACTGACGTTGGTATTCATAATTTCTTGGTCAGTATTTTGAAACCAGAAGAAAGGCAAGCAATCACCCGAATCCTGGAAGTAAATAAAAAACAGTTGAGCTCACTTTCCATTGATGAAAGAATACTTGCAGCCTTTATGGCTGAGAAAAAGAAGTGCATTTTCCCTTCCTTGAGGAATCTAAAGATCTTAAGTGAATCATTTGCTGGTAGCTGTGCTTCTGAATTTATGCACCGACATCCCAACCTTGAAAACCTCACTTGCTCAATGAGAGAAATTCCGGAGCAATTAATTTGGTCCCTCAAGTCAATTAATCAATATCTCAGGAACCTTTGTCTCAAAATAGAAGCGTTGAGCGAGGAAGTGGATTTTAGTTTTTTGAAGGGAATGGAGAATCTGGAAGTGCTTACGATAATAGTTTCCAAAGAAAGGGAGGTGCCACAAAATATTTGGAAGCTTCCCAATTCTCTGAAGACCCTCTACATTCAGGGTTTGAATTAATTTCACTTCAAGTCAATTAGTAATGTTTTTCTTAAATATATAATTATAGGAAAATACAATAATAGTAAAATTAATGCTAAATGTAGGAATGTCTGTGGAACCTTTCCGTATACACGAAATACTGACTCACTCTTCTCCTGCCACTCAACAGTTTCAAAATATTATAGAACTCTCTTTGCTTGACTGTGGTGCCCTTTTGAATGATCAGGATTTGCAAGCCATCTCATCCCGGATGACTAATTTGACAAAATTAGAATTTTCTCACTGTCCGGATATTACTGATTTTGGAATCACTGGAATTGCGGCAAACGGAGAAAATTCAAATATTGCAATCAACAATCTTAAAGGTGTATTTTATTATGCTTTCCACCTGACTCATATTAATTTACGTAAGTTAATCTGCGTTATTTGTTTATGGTAATCCATATTTTTATTAACTTGCAGGATTGCGAACTCTAACTATGGCATCTTGTAAGACACTCACAAATGGAATAATACCCGCTTTAGTGTTCAATGAGCTTGAACGACTGAATTTAGGGAGAAATAAATCGGTATTAAAAATAGTCATTCTTAGTATGTGCAACATTATATATTAATTACTAGCTTGCTTATTATTTAAACTATTTTGCTAACCATGTGATTTAAAAATTATTTTGCTTCAATTAGGTAAAAATCAATGAAAGTGTCTTGAAAGTTTTACTACCCCAAAATCCCCAATTGAGGCAATTGTATTTCACAAAGGGCTCTTTCTTCACACCTTTTGTGAATTTAAAGGATGTTGTCAGAAGATTGACACAAGGTCGATGTGCGCTATTTGTAAGTATATTTTATTTTCATTTGAATAACTGATAACGTTAACGGATTTCTCTTTCTAATTAATTTTAAGTTGATAGAATTGTTGGTTAGTAGGCTTATACAATACGGATACATTGGGTATGTTTACAAAAGCCCGGATAGTGTATGCAATAATTTTGCTTCTTGTAAAATATGATTTCAGTTATATTCTGCATCATACGACCATTCGTGGAGACGCGTAGCCCACTCTTGGTATGACTGGGAATCTCAATCGGAGTCGGAAAAATGGCGCTATGAATGTGATCATCGTATTTTAGGATTGTATTATACTGACAGTGATGAAGATAGTGCAGATTCGGATGGCGGTCTTTCGGAAAACTCCTGTGACTTAAATCTGAATTCAGATTCTGATCATTGAGCTGAGCTTTTAATTGTTAGTTATCTTTATTATTGTACATTTTGTGAACTTAATTAAATAAGATTATAAATTAGATATCTTTCGGCTGTTTAAAAATTAGAAGTCTAGAAACCTCAAGATTAGTATCCCGTTTTGCATTAGTACGTGAGAGTTTAATAATGTTTTAATATCATAATATTTATCTTTTGGAACAGGAAGCATCTAAAACGACACTGAATTTTGCAATTTTTTAATGCATTTTACAATATTCTAGCATTAATACGAAGATGCTGTTCGGATAATTCGCCCAAAACCAACTGGTGATAATTGTAATTCGGTTTTATTCAAGTGACAGGTTAGGCTATCCATTTACACGAAATGAAATCAGTATCAAATGCTCGCAAAAAACGCCGATCTACCCCCACGGTCCACGTGTCAAAGTAAAATTCGTCTTTGAAAGTCAAATTCGTCAAATTATTTCCATGTATGAATATGATTTTCAATATGGCCTTGTTTTAGCGTATTCTGTGTATGTATTCATATTGCTTTGTGTTAAATCATGGGCATAACAATATGAGGAATACAAGTCAATTTATAGTATCAGACAAAAACTTTATGCACATTCACCTTAAACGATGCTACTCATACCACATTTACTACTAAATTAGTTCTCAATTTAGTTATGCTTTGTAAATGATGCACAGAATGGTCTAACTGAATTAATCGTTCTAGCTTCGTCTTCCATCTGAAGAAATTGGGAAACATCCGAGGTTGTAACCATATATTTCTGAAGTAACGCAGTTAAGATGGAAAATCCTGATATTGTTGCAATACTCTGACCAGGACAACGACGTACGCCTGTAAATTTCAGAACAAAATTCCAAAAATCAACACTAAGTTTGAAAGAAGAAGCACTGTCAGCAAGTTAAGTGCGTTCTTCAGTTTGTAAAAAACATTTCATCTGTAATATAAAATATAAATTTCTGCTATAACAATACTCACCTCCACCGAATGTCATATTATAATTTAATTTATCGTTAACAAAGTTATTCTCCGCGTCAAGAAATCGTTCTGGACGGAAAACATTCGGATCTCCCCATATCTTTTCATCCATATTTACAGAATGAAAATGCATAATGGCTACTGTACCCTAAAATAATTAGTTATTTCATATATTGTCAGTTAAATTCTCATAGTTAATATTTCAAAATGGTTATATTATACTTTCACACCTTTTCAAGTTTTTTCCCTCTTAGTATGTAGTCTTCTGATGCAGCTCTCGAATTGAATGGTATAGCGTTAGTCATTCGCCGAATTTCCATTAATGCTGCAATTGTGTGGCATTCTATAAAATTATGACTATTTTAATCAATGTTTATTTTGAACTTAACAATTTAAATTAACTATATTTCTCTAAATAAATATCTTAAGCAATAACTTTTTGAAAGGAAGAAAGATGTCTATTGTTGCTCATAGATATACTAATAGAAAAACAGATGTATTAATATTTTTAATCAGTTTACTAATTATATTTTATTACTGTGGGCCATCCTCCGAATACGAGGGTCTTCTTTCTCCAACGACTTTGTCAATTTCTTCCTTAATTGTTTTTTGAGCCTCTGGATATTTGCACATAAAAAGAATCGAACTTTCTATAAGTGTTCTGCTTGTATCCATTCCAGCACTTACTAAATCTATCAATGTTGCCAACAGTGTATCATAGTTGTAAATGTTGTTATTCCCTAACGCTTTCCATAACCGAAAAGATGTGGTGATATATTAATTATTTTCCCAAAAACATGATGAGCAAATATCTTGACCACGGACAATTCTCCCCTTTCAATTAGAGCATCTCTCAAAGTAATATATTCAGAATCCTCACTTTCAAATCTTCGGCCCGTTAATACACTCCACATTAAATTGATTGAGAAAAGGCTGAACAAATTTATAATTTGTACTCGATTCCCAGTTTCCAGGACAAGATCATCGATTTTTTCAAATAATTGATTACTCTCTGTCGTCAGATAATCCTCCAGTTTTCCTTTATTTGACAATCCTAAATTACTTAAAGTTTTCATCGAAAAGTATCTCAGTTCTTTCCAAGTGGGACCGTTTCCAAGAATTATTCCTGTAATGTAAAATCTGGAATTTAGTGAAAAATCTTGATTCAAATGTGAGCACTGTACCTGTCTATATTAAAGAAAAACAAGTTACAACCTTTCCCTCCATTTCCATCATTAAACGTCCCTGTAGCAGGTCTATCTCCCCAAGTAGTAGAATTTTGTAATTCGTTTATCAAGTCTAATTTGCTGATGAGAACTACGTTTTTGAATATACCTGCGTGTCAATTAATTAGAAAATATTACGACGATGTTCAGAAGAATTTAATTAAATCAAAAAATTCATACAAAGCTCACGTATTTTGGGAAGGGTAAATACAACAGTCTCCCCATTTTTTTGAAGTTTTCTTAGAATTGAGAGTTGAGATTCATTGGATGATGTCAACAGAGCCTGAACAAATTTCCAGAGGTAGAATCCACTGGATAAAAAGACAAGTTCTATAAAAAAAGTAATGATTATAAAATGCTCTATTTAACCTCAGGTAATTATACACAAACATAATCCCTTATCCTTAAAATTATGTTTTCTCCTGATATTTGATTAGCAATAGACAATATTTCAATAATTTGGCACCCGATTAACAGCAAAATACATTATTAAAAATAATTAATTACCTGTTTCATTTTTGGAAATAACCTGTAAACGTTTCTTATTTCGTAATTTAATTGTAAGAAACACAGTAAGAGAAAACAAAACTATAACTGCAATGAAAACCGGCATCTCATAAAATATTAAACACTGGTAATATTGGTATTAGTTAAAGTGTAACAATGAAGCAAAAACTACCACAGTCTATTCATAATAAACATAACTTATCAAAGGCATTAGAAGTGTACAATGGGTATGACTACATACATTTCTAATCTTAACAACAATACAGCGTAGGTGAGGGAAAGCAAATTCGCGGAACCTAGTTACTAGAGTTTAACATTGAAATAAAGTAATAGTTGAAGTTGTAATACCGTCCCGTCCGTCTGTGAATGTGTTCATAATGTTTATACATTTAATACATTCTACATTATATAATATACCTATTTTGTCCTTTAAAGAGTTATACATGCAAGAACTCTTTGCATTCATTAGTACAACATTATCAATAAAATTTTGACCAAAGTAACATTAAATACGCATGTTTCATCGCATTTTAAACAGTTTCTTACTTATTTTACGAATATTAAGCGAAATCAAATAATAATTAATGCAATTTAATGATAGTTAAGGAAAGAGGCTCAGCTGATAGAAGTTGTGTAATGACATTCGTTTATTACCTAGGTAATTTGTGTAGCTTCATTTGTACATTAAATAAAAAGTCGTACAGTGTTATTTTGATAAATAAGTGACGATATGGTCTGTGTACTTGCTTCAGCTGTAGTTTGTTGAGTAAGCGTCTTAACTATATGGGAAATGGGATCAAGAAACTCGATGCTGATATTTTGCGTGGGAGTATCATGCACCAGACCTGTTTATTATTTATATTTTTATATTTTCTCCAGGAATGATTTGAATCTATCAGCAAAAGACTCCAGACTCAGTTATTGTTATTACCAGCGAAGCTGGATATGGATTCGTATAGTCCGTCCGTCCGTCTGTGCTTATACTAAATAACGCTTAAAGTATTGGACGGATTTCAACCAAACTTGAATGTTCAATGATATCATAGCTCTCAGGGGTATGAAAACGGGGTCAATCGGATTACTTCAAGGGGTACAGGGGGTACATCTTACATTCTTATATATTTTGTAACTTTTAAACCGTTCAACCTTTTTGAATTGTGTTAACGGATTTCAATTTAAGGACAAATTTTACTTTCTCACAATGCCCCAACTTATTGGGGCAATGTGAGATTTGACCAAAAACGGACTTTATTATTTGGAGCGATGTGAGATTCGACTAAAAACGGACTTTATTATATGGGGCGCTGTGAGACTACTAAAAATGCCTTCGCTGGTATGTTTATAGTGGTTAGTATCCAGTTTATTTAGTATATGACTTATACTGTGAAATATGCAAAGGCTATTCCTCGTAATCATATCACTTTATTAATTCCACGCCTTATTATTCAAAACAAATGTGGTATACGAATGCTACAATTCGTAAATTACATCTGCGTTTTAATTCATGCTAACTCGTCACTGTTCAGTTTTTTTCTTTCAACCGACAAGTAATTAAATGAGGTAAATAGAAAGACCACTTATTTTTCCTCCTTGCTGTAATCTACTACACAATATAAAAATCATCATACTTGAAAGCCAGTTTTTGCATCTCCCAGACCATTCGCATTCTATTAACCTATTGTGATAAATAATATTGATTAGCAAGTAATGTTGCACGTAATCACAAGGCCTTCATTATGATTTCTAGAATGAGTAACATAATATATTAAAATATGAAAAGTAAAGTTGTTATCAGCATTAATACTTATAAGTAGAAGTCTCAAGATATATTCGCATTGCATGTTGAATTTTAATGTTTACTACTTCGTACTTGGAACTAAACTTTATCTAACTCAATTAATCATCATTTCTTATAATATTATTATTATGCTCAAGGAAAACCCAATTTCTGGAATTGATAGTTTAAATTAAAACGATACAATCAGAACATCTATGAATTCATAGCCAACATGCTATAAATAAATCATTTTGTGAGTTATTTATTGGTTACCTATACTTTATGCCATGTAATAAACCATTGCAAACAGATACTGTAATGAACCCTGCATGCCCTATCAAGTTTAGCTATGTTGACAAGTTTACGGGCTGTACTAGTTGCGCTCGAGTGCAAATTTGCAAATTGCTAGTCGACAACGTATCCGCGAACTCTTGACATCAATACTCACATCCATAAATGTGTATTCGAGTCGTACGAGGATATCGTCTCTTTGTAACTTATTTTGCTTTCAGAGATTATCAAAAACTTGCTGAACTTCAAGATATTTTTTGTCCAGAGAAGATTTAACCACATCAATAACTAATACATAAAATAAAAAAACTGTTTAACGGATGAAAGCGTACGCATTTGATTTATTTTCTAAGTATAAGTGTATTTTTACAGCATTAGGAAAACAATTACTATTATTTGTACACCGCACTATACCTTGTTTTTCTCATATAAATCACAAATAATAATTAAATTACAAAGTACCATTTTCTTTATAAGTTTCGCGAATGAAAAGGGCAAATGTTTCCCACAGCGGTTAAATATATCTCAAGGTTTTACATGTGTTAGGTCCAACAAGAAACATCAATTATAAGCAAGTGCATAAACAGTGGTATCTTTATATATTTGAAGTTAAGCAGACTAATGACTGACATCATTTGTAGAAAAAAATTATTAATAGTTAGGTAATTATAAAATTTCAACAGAGCTATACGCATCATTACAACCACCTGAAGTCTTTCAAATTTTCCAGCATTGTTAAAAGTGTCATATTAAAAATTCACGCAGTTCTAATTATTTTTGTAATTAATTTTAGAGCACGCTTTTTTTCTCTGTCTAGCATATAAACCAATATTTGGATCCGTGACAAAGTCGTAAATAACTTTTATCCAGGACGTATGATGAGGAAGAACGTCGTAGTACTCTGCGGCAATTTTTCTGACCTGTGAATGCAAACAAAAATTTATATTTCGTTATATAGGTACATAAAATTTATTTTAGAGCTATATTTATACTAAAAACTTGTTTACACTTTAGTATGAATGTTGTAAAATGTATAATATAAATAATATTAAATAGCAACCTATACCTTAGGAAGGTTACACGAA